>OX031016.1:18237612-18440112 GCA_943736025.1 Tenthredo mesomela | reverse complement strand
GGAAATACCCTTCCTATAAACTATGTTAGCCGTCAATATTCAAATTCATTTAAATTAGGAATTTCAACCCTGCAGCCTAATATCGTGGCGTTGTATTAAGAAAGAAGAAAAATAGGCTGTTGAAGTAAAACTATACTAGGTATACGTGCATGCTATATACGCGACGTTGTACCTACCTACTAAGGGGGGCGTTGACTCTGCAGGATACTTTCCCCGCTTTCGCATGTATATGGAGCTGAGAATTTATGCGAACTGTCAAGAATATGGAGTGTGAGATTTAATTAAAGAAAAGTAGGGGGAAAAAAAAAAATGAAGAAAAAAAAAAAAAAAAAAAACTTGTCATAATTAGAATGTAATACATTTTTTAGAAAAAAAAAAAAAAATTAGACGAAGTTAAATCATAATTCTGCAGGTTGAAAAAAATTTACATATAATAGCGGTGGAAACTATATTTCGTTGGAATACGACTAGTTTTCTTTTTTTTTTTTTTTTTTTTTTTTATTTCTTATTTTGTCGTTGTATTCTATATACTTCGTGGGTTTAAAACAATAGAGAAATTAGTTTCGGTATAGGTACTACGTTGACACATACATTTATAATACCGGATTTCAGCTAATTATCGTAGTTTTTAGAACAACTGATTTTTTTCAGCCTAGCTGCAGATTATACAGACACGTTCATAACGATAACTAACGATTATTATAGTTTTCGAAACGTGCTGTAATGCTGTGGATAGGATAATTATACAAGGCTGTTATCAGACGAGTTAAAAGACTCAAGTTCTCGAATTTATTAACGCGTGTTATAATGGGGGAAAAAAAAAAATAAATAAATAATCAACTCGTGTTGCTTGTTTCTTTTTATGAATACTATGCAAATAGCACGCCTGTAGATGACAGAAAAAAATAAAATAAATAAATAAGACACCAGATACGAGTTTGAAAGAAATCAACACGGATTAAATATCTCGTCATTATTATCGCGGCCTTCTTAGTTTCGAAAATAATTAATAAAATATATATATATATTCAATCAGCATCGAATAATACAGAAAATTTGCTATTTATAGCAAAATCTGATCGGCATGCTAATGTAGTATACATTACTTCTTAGTTATTTGAAACTCGAAATCGAAGCTAAGAATAGTGATTTTATGTATAAACAGCTATCGAATTCATATCAGACGTTGAAATAGTTCTCGATTAAAAAATCAACCTTGACATATGTTCAATCGATATTCGAAGGATATTTGAAGAAACATTTTTTTCTATTTTTTTTTTCCCCATTATACTACGGAATAACATGAATATTTTATACAGGGATGGATGATAATTAAAAAAATTTTTTTTTTTTTTACACATATTTTAAATTTGAACAATAAAACAACAACTTATGTTAAATTTTGTTATAATAATAATACATAATAATTTTTGGGACGGTGAAATTTTTCCCGAAAGAATTCGCGTGCGCGTTTAATTTTCGATATGCACGCGCGCGGCCGCAGCAACAACAAATATATTATAAGGCAATGTGCGCGATGTGTTCGCGTACACGTTTACGGAAAATAAGCCCGTGGGCAGAATCGTTACTGCCTTCGTCTAACGGGTCCTCGCACTTCTTGGCTCAACGTGAACGCGGTGTGTCTTGATGCACGATTACGTTCACCTCTGCGGTCACGCGGTGCTCAATATCGGGCAAGGAGTATGATATATGGGTCAGGTTTACACAGTGAAAAAAAAAAAAAAAAAAATAACAAAGATGTTTATATACACATCTTCACGATCTCTTCGCACAAAGCTATTCATACGTTCATATATCGCGTCACTAATGCAATAAGGTCGTAAGCGCCAAACATTTTTTTTTTTTTTTTTTTTTTTTTTTTTTTTTTTTTTTTTTTTTTGCGGATATGCCCAAACGATGTTACATGGCACGAAAAAGATTTTGTCACCAAAAACACGATTTTTTTTTTTTTTTTTTTTTTTTTTTTTTTGCGCTTACGACCTTATGGCATTAGTGACGCGATATACGTATGTATATGTGTAATGTACGTAAATACAATAGAAAAAGAAGAAGTGCAGGAGAAAAATGGATAAGAAAATTAAAATAACAATCAATGATTAGCACAAGCATTTATTATTATCGCTGTAATTTTTTACTAATTGCAATATATCGGTATAAATCATTCTTGAACAGTATATTATGTACCTGCGTCATACAACCAACTATAAGTATTATAACATATGATAACTTTGAAAGTGAATATTTAGGTAGAAACACACAACGTATACTGCGATTTTACCAGATTTCTATTCTCACATTACATACTATAGTAGAATAAGAAATTCTTTTCAAGCATAATATAATATCGTTTTATATTCAATATATGGGTAAAAAAAAATTTGCGGCTGTATTTTCTCTCAGCTTTTGTGATCCTAAAAACTTGAAAAAAGAATTGTAGTAGGTACTTCGCAGTACATTTTTCGTTTTTCGACTTCTTTTCATATGTCACAAATTTACATTAGGAATATTCTCGTTCTCGTATTACTAAACGCGAATTTCTTTTCTCTTATAACTTCTGAATATAAACGAAATCTGTTTAAGAATGAAAATCCATAAAACGACCATGAAACGACAGGTGGATTTTAAATGTGTCATTGCATAACGTCTGGATATAATCTGGCTGCTCTTGAAGTTTATATTTATGTAACAATCTGCGCTTAGCTCTCTTCTTTTGCGTCCATCCACTCGCTCGTGTGCACTTGGCACTCGTTTCTGCGCGCGCGGGATCTATTATAATTCGATTGACTAATTCCATAGGGGCGTAAGCGACAAAAAAAAATTTTTTTTTTTGCTGATATGCCAAAAAGATTCTTCATTGCATGAAAAAGATTTTGCTATACTATAAAAACGGATTTTTTTTTTTTTTTTTACGCTTACGCCCGTTTGGCATTAGGCCATCGATATACACGCGTCTATAAGACGAATATTTTAACCATCTTATATATAGATATAGGTATATTAAATTGTTACGTATATAGGTCGAGTTTGAATAAATATTCTATTAGTATATATATATATATATATATATATAGGTAATGAAATAATTAATACGGGAATTGATCTATAATGATAATACGTATATAATAACAATAAGGAATAAAGTAAACAAGAAACAAAAAATCTAGAGGATGAAAAAACCAATCATATGAGATACGTAATAATTATGATCATTGAGTAACAATTCATCAAACGCTATATAGACTCTATATAGTCATGGTATACCTATAATACTAATCGCGCGAGCCTTGAACCTCCTTCTTATTGCTTATGGCGCAAGTCTCAAGGGGCTTTTAGGATTAAGATTCTATACAGATTCTTGGAGCCTGGGGCTTTTGACGCAACTTATAGTTTATCAAGTTAGTTGTTGCTATGAATTTAATCCACACTTTTTTTTTTATATATATATTCACTCATTTAGTATACATATATACTACCTATATATTATTATACAGGTATAATACTTGTATAGGTATACACCTTAATATAACAAATCTGAATCGTTAAATATACTGAAGGGTAATAATGCGCGTTAAAATTAAACGTAAACATATATGAATGATCATCATTAACCATACCATACTAACGGCTGTCTCTTTTTTTTTTTTTACGATCTTCATTCGCTGTTTTATAACTATCTCTGTAGTATGTACAATATGCAAACTTATTAAACTTATAACCACGTTCAAAAAAATTTCTTGGAAAAAAAAAAAAAAAAAAAAAAAAAAAAATATGCAAAAGCGAAGTATATGAGATCGAAGAAAAAAATTTCATAAAATATTGTTTACCGCATGCGAGATTGTTTGATCGAAAAATATCTTGAGATCAAATACCTTTATTTCTTCTCTTTATATACTTGCGCATATATATAATATACTATATTATATTACTATATGTATACGTATCCAAAATGTTGCGATCATTTTGACGTTCAATGTCCAACGATCACTGAACACGCGATTGTTCTCCAATTTCAAGACTACGTACCAACTTTAACTACCTATTATTATTATCATTATTGTTTTTTTTTAAGACAAATGAAAAAAAAAAATATTATATATAAGTATATGGCTGCCTCCAGGCGTCGGAGTTGTTAAACTTGCAGAATATATGTTTTCAGTAGGAATTTTTTTTTTCTTTTTTTTTTTTTCTTTCAAATTATACGATTACACGTATCTCAACAACGATTGAGGAAAAAAAAAAATTATAATACAAGCATATATATTCCTGCATCAGAACCACAAAGCTTCCGGTACAAACCTCTCGACGTTTATATAGTATATGTTTAATCGCATATATAGGGTGATGATAACAATTCTTAAAGGGTTGTGGTGCGAACGTATGTACTTATAGTGCGCAGTTTAGTTTACTTATAACATTTAATTTCTATATACATATATATATATATATATATATATATATATATATATATATATATATATATATATATATATATATATCATATAAATAACGCAACACATCATAATTATTTAGCCTTGTGAATATACTAATTGAATATAATTAACACAAATTCAAATGTAAATTCGAAAGATTTATGATTATTTTCTTTATTATTGTTTCAGATTTTTCAAAGAAAGAAAAAAAAAAAAAAAAAAAAAAAAACAGCAGGCAGCCGTGTATCGCAGTACTTTTCTTCATTCGACTGATCAATACAGCGAAGAAAGATCGAGAAAAGATCGAAAATCTACACGGGGCAACAAAGTTTTACTCGAATAAAGAAAAGAGAGAAAGATAAAACGAATGCACCTTGACGAATAAAGAGAATTTTGCAATTATTCTGGTGGAAATTTTTCGCACACTTTGTTTATACTCTTAGAAATTATTTTAATCAGTGAGTTTTTAATTATGTGAGTGGTTTAAAATGTGAGATAACGTATACTGGCGGTTTGTGTTTGTGTGTTTTTTCTTTTTTTTTTTTTTTTTTTTCATTAAATCACTGATTTCAACTGCTCGGTAAATAAATACGCATAAAGAAAAGAAAAGCGAAAAATAATATATATAAAAATTATAATTAAAATACGAAACTGGAAAATATAATCTTATCTTCGCGATGAAAATGATGAGCGACGTAGTCGCCGTTCCTGCAGTTGACGATGGATCAACGTCTACCACATCGACGTCGACCTCAAGTAGCAAAGAATTTCGAGAACGGACTTTAAGGTCGTTGAAAAGGGGTTTGGGTCGTTTGTGGAGAAGGCACAGGGGAAATGCCTCCATCACTGAATACGATCCTAGCTACAAGGTCGCTTATTTAGGCAACGTACTTACTGGATGGGCTAAGGGTGAGTTTATATCAACATCGAAAAATAATTATCAAATTATAAAAATTCTATACAAGAATTCATAGCTTAACATATCACAGTTACAATTATATATTACATTACAAGAAGCTAGTTCCTAAATAACAGAAGTATACGAATAAATTAAAACTCGGAATTTTTTATACCTTTTGAATCAGTCGCGAGGGACTAATTAGCATTGAAACACGACGCGCGGGACAGTAAGATTATGAATATTAATCATCACCGAAGCCCTGAATTTATATTTATATATATATATAGTATATTCTAGGACATTTGGATATTGAATTGACCCGCAAAAATATTAGCAAACAAATATTTATTCAACCGAGATTCAACATATATATCATACCAGTCGAGTTTCGGGAGAAACGCGAGATTTAGACCTTTTTTTCGTTTCTATTTTTGAGGAAAAAATAAATGAATTTTATCAATTTTTAGCTAAGGGTGCCAACTTTGACCTAGTCTTCCTTATATCGTATGAGATCTTGTTTTATATAATATACATATAAAAAAAAAAAAAAAAAAAAAAAATTCGCAGTTCAATTCACCTTCCGGTGAACTTGAACAAGCCGTTTAATTTGCATTATACAACATCGTGAACGGTCCTGGTCAGGTCGGCAAAAAAAAAAAAAAAAAAAAAAAAAAATTAACACGTCTTAACTATTTATTCCGACAAGTAGTCTCGGCTGAATTAATAGTGCGAATAAAACAGCGTTGATGATATACGTAGTATTTTGAAGTGAAACGCAAAGAAAAAAAAAAAAAAAAAAAAAGGGACCAAGAAACAGAAATATGTATATTTTGTCAAGATTAAAGACCACGAGCAATTATGTACACCATACTATACTGGTGTGCGAATATTTGTGACAAGCGGTCGCGGGGTCGGTCTTGTAATTTTCTGATTGTCATATCGTGTTCATTTATCTCAAACTCGTATATATTTAACAAACTTTATAGTATATACGCGTCTCTATATTATAACGCGTCAAAGGCAACCTTCCGATCTGACGATCTCGTATTTCTAGATCTTCTACGTAACCCATGATTACGCGCGTTATACCTGTTATAAACAGGTACAATAATAATATGTATATATATATATGTATAAAACTCTTCATAAAACAGCATCTGTATATAAGTCAGGCGTGTAAACACCTGTGAATTAATATTTTTTAGTCGTGAAATTATTCTTTAATTTTTTCTCTTTCTCTTCACCCAAAGACATAAATTTTTACTTTATAGCTCCTATATATTCTCCTATACATTCGCGAAGAATTTTTATTTAATTTTAATTTTAATTTTAATTTTTTTTTTTTTTTTCTATTTCTACTTCTAATAATTAACGTCGGTAATTAAACCGTTGAACAATCGACAGTCAAGTCACGCGAATGAATACTGATTGCGGATAAACCGGAAGTGCGCACTAGACATAAAACCAACGCATGCAGCAATGTCGAACCCGTAAATTTATATATCGGAGTTGTTAAACAGCTGTAGATAGAATCGTTGCTCCAATTTAGGATACTATATATATATATATACTAATTACTGGATAATAAATCGGTTATAAATCATTCAAATTTCCAAAGGGCACTTAAATAGAAACATCGTTATAGCATCCGATAACATACGATTTTTTTTTTTTTTTAATTTTTTTTTTTTTACAAACTTACGCCGTTGAAATCGAGGACGCGACTCCACTCCACTCGACTCTGCTCGGTATGACATTCACCAGGATTTTTAAAACCTGTATATATACAAATGTATATATACCTATACGGTATATATATAAGAAAGAGTCAGCCAATCGGAGATATACGTATTTCTTTTTTCCCTCTTTTTTTTTTTTCATCTACTTTGAAGACTAGTCCTATAGTCAAAATGCCAAATGGTCACGAATCTCTGCACGTAGGTATATTGTGAGATAATTAACGATCTATAATTCAAGACTTCGTGTAATTGCTATATATATAAGAAGGAAAGTCGACTCTGTCTCTACATTAACTAGCCTTTTTTTTTTTCGTTCTTTTTTTTTTTTTTTTTTTTTTTTTTTTTTTGCACCACACACGATCTATACTAGCGAATTAAAAATCATTCTGTGTATGTGTACATATATTTCCTATTTCATGTATACGGTTATTAAACGTGATCTTTGAGCCTGGGTTTTTGTATAGATTTGTTAAAAAAAAAATTTATTATAACGATTCATCGAAATCCTGCATGAAGGTATATATAATATTTCGAGTATAAGAAAAATCGCGGACTTCAATATAGGTATTAATTAATTAATATATACGATTAAATTCAACCGCTTATTATATTACAAATTTAATATTCAATTAATTATTATATATAAAAAAATAAAACTTACAATATAAATGTAAAGGTGAAAATTCTTCTTCTGTACATTGACCGGACATGGTCAAAGGCGTAGCCCCCGGGGATCTTCTACTTTCTCTGCGCATACCTGCACGGTATATACCTTATACCTTATACCTACCTACCGATACGATACCGTATAGTTTTAGTCGCTTCACAAACCATCATTAAACTAACTATATCAACCGCATAAACGCAAAGTCCATATTAAAGTATTGGCTTATCGATTATCTCAAGTTATAAAATCGAGCTATCATAATTGTTACTTTTTTCGTTAGGTTTACTTAAATTGTGACTAAAAAATCTTGAAAAAAAAAAAAAAATCTTTTCTCCGAATACAGCGGTTTATTTTAGATTTCAGTTTTATCAATTATTTGATCAATTCTTGTTAAAAAAAAAAAAAAAAAAAAAAAAAAAAACTCCACTGCAGCGCTTGACCCTTTCTAATAGTGGGTCAACGTATACCTTACGTTAGTTACAGGTGCGTTAGTGTTGTATCCTATGCATCGATCGATGGTATTTCGCCTTATTTATTTATACACGTGGCGTATAGGTGTAACGTGAACGATTATAAAAGATCGTTTATTTAGTGAGAAATCCTCTTGTGTCGCTATAGTTGCAATTGCGACAAGACTGATTACAGATATATATATAAATTTGTTTGTTCACGCGTACTTATATACTTCTAAACGCGAAACAGCTTCCAAGTTCAAGGTATATGGTTAATATAAGTTATACGACTGTATAGACGAGTTTATGATATACGTTGTTATAATACGCTGTATAAAACCTATTTCTAATTTGAACATTTATTATATTATGTTAGTGTATTAGTAGTTCGTGTACAAATTACTTATATAGCTGTATATATGAAAAACTGGACGTTTACACTTTCTAACGTTATAATGTTATATTCAAATTAACTTACCAGACTTGGTACTATATAAATATATATTATATTATATTCTTGAGAAATTATTTATTTTTTCTTTTGTCGCCGAACGTATAATATATAATAATTTTCTAATTGTTAAATTTAATCTAAATTTCTCTCCCGTTTTTTTTTTTTTTTTTTTTTATTCTCGATAATTGAATATTCTCATTTGATTTTATTCTTATTTTATACATATTTTCTTTCTCTATATTCCGCGCAGTAGTATATAACAGCTATGAAGTCACTGCAGAAAGAAAAAAAACCTGAAACTGATTATAATTACACTTTAATTTCAAAGTGAAATCAGTGAATGTCGTCGACTACTATATATATTGCAGCAGATCAATGACTTGGTATTATACACCTATGTATGTAATCGAAGAAGAAATTTAAATACAAATTTGTAATCGTTTCGTGTCAGGTGGAATAATTTAGTCAGAAATATCGGTATATATACATATAGCTGCGTTAATAGAGAAAAATTCAAATTCTTTAATTACACGTGAGAATTATACATATATACAAATATTGATCGTCATAAATTGAAGAAGCTGTGAATTTTTTTTTTTTTTTTTTTTTTTTTCTTTTTTTTTTTTTCCTTCACATTCACAAAGATTAGAAAGGCGCGTAAAAAGTGTATAGACAAGAAATGCGACATTCTTGTATCTTACCTATAGTTAGTCAAATATATACATGAATTCAGGTGTAACGGTTATATAAACTGATATAAATGCATCAGTCAGCAAATTCCATACCGTCAGATGAATTTATGACTATTTTCGGTATAGGTACGTTCAACTTATGCGGTGAGAAAGCGCGATAAAGGCATTTAATTATACGCCAGCTACTGTATTATATTATTAATATTAATATTAATATTAATATTAATATTATTATTATTATTATTATTATTATCGTGACTCTTACTTTGGCAAATATATAACACGGATGTGAAAATTTATTTGCAAAAAAAAAACAAAAAAAAAAAACTATAATATATATAACTGACTATGACGTTATCTCTGAAATAAAAATAAAATCAGCTGGCCCATCTGCATCAGAGGTACGTTTTATTTGATTAGCCGCAATTCCGATTCGAAACAATACCTCGTTAAAACCAGAGAATATTTTTAACGCCTTGTGTATAACCAGGCGCGTCTGCGCGTCTATTGTATCGTATATATATATATATATAACCAAGATGGGCCGAATGGAAAAAAAAAAAAAAAAAATCGATAATTTTTTAAATTACGTTTAATTTCGTCAATTTATTCTGTTAGATATATATACCTAATCTAAAAATCCTCGCTAAAAAATCGCAATTGTGATTTTTTTTTAATTTTTTTTCTTTTTTTCTTCTACTCAATGCTGATAATCATCTTACAATTTACGCAGATATTATACTCAAGTTCAGAACTTAATATCTATACAGCCATTTTAATACAATGAAATTTTTAGCCCTTTTCATTTGGGACAAAAGACTCTCCTGAAATTTTTTTTTTTCACTGTACTACAGCGTTTATCGAGTGTTAGGTGATAAAAGTTAGATAAAAATTGTGTCGTGTCAGCCGAGATCAATCGGCGACGTATATTAGGTATATAATTGAGAAGTTTTGTATAGGTTTTGATACTATCGTTAAATCCATTTGACGATAACAAGAAAAAAAATAAAAATAAAAAATAAAAAATGAAAAATAAAATAAAGGATCAAAATTATTAACCAAACTTACATAATATCATTTTATTCAATTCACTTCACTTCATATAAGTACTGCGAAGAATTGAGATAATGTTAAACTTGACCCAGTAATGAAAAGAAAAAAGAGGAAAAAAAAAAAAATAATAATAATTCTGGTTTTAACGCACTTTTCTTATCTCATATACCTATTTCATATATAAATCTAATTTTTATCCGTATCTATGGTACCTTATATTTTATACTATACCTATACCTATATAACGATTGTAACAACAATTTAGCCATTATTGTAGAACCTTGGGGTTCGCGGGTTCGCATATAGGTATAGCAAACTTTATATACCAATACCCGCCTCAATCGAGATCAAACCTATACGTCTATACGCATTGTTACGCACGGCACATCTTCAACAACTCGTTAATAATTCAGTTTAGCAGTAATAAAACCGCGCTCATATGAAGAAGGTGCCAAGGTCCTTGTATAGCGAATACTTTGCTATATATAGAGAGCTATTCTCCCCCAAGTTCTCCAGAGTCATTACAACACGCGATTATATGGAGTATCTGAGTATACGTGATACAGGGAGAGAGAGAGAGAGAGAGAGAGAGATAAGCTCAATGTTAATTCTGCGTACAACTATTTGCAATTTTTCGTTTTTTTTTTTTTTTTTTCTTTCGGTTTTTCCTTTCTCATAACGAAAATAGATTTTCATTTAAATCAAAGCTCATTCCGAGCGAGTGAACACTTCCCACAATAAGTCATTACTTATTATATATACATTAGATTATTATAGGTACACGCGATATTCTGACCGAGAAAAATTATTCCTTATAATTTTATTTCGTAATTTAGGTTGATAATAATTGATCAACAATTTATATTTTATTCTTTTTTAATATACCTTTATAAATCCGTATCCATTTATATAGACACCTTATATAGTATTATATAGATTCATTAACTCAAAACTAGGAGAATAATGAACTTTTGAATTTACAATCATACCTAATAGGTGTAGGTGGAATTCTTAATACCACAGTCTCCCTTGAGCTATATAAGAGGTCATGGCTAATTTCTTGATATAATATGCAGGTGATTATGATCGGTGGTATTCTGATAGAATCTAATAGGTAAACAAGTCTACATGTTTAATGAAAGAACTTGAATCGCGTGGGTGGAAGAGGTTTGATAATTTTTCGTTCTACCCCCCCCGGCCTTGAATGTAGATTTTTTTATATATTTTTTTTTTTTTTTTCGTCGGTCTCATAGATGTAGATGGCCCGTAGTTTGCTTCGCGAATTTGATTTACGTTGCGGGTATTACGTATTAATATAGTATAAGCGATTTAGAATTGACGTCACAAGCGAACGTCGCATCTCTCTTTCGTTCGTTATGTACCTTGCGGCAAAAATGATTCTCAAGACATTCCTTTACCTATAAGGTATATATATATATAAATATCTGTATAATCGGTCTGGAAAATTTTCCATTTAAAAACAAGTTGGCCTTTTTAAAACAAACATAAACAATCATATACATTATACATATATACTGCCCGGATTTGATCATATATGAATTTTAACTACACAGAAAAAAAGGTTTAACTTTAGCCAAGAAAATATTATTCTTGATTCAAGATAATTTTTCGGTACAAAAATGAAGACCGAAATTTTCTCGTATCAAATCAAAATTTTTTTTCTCGAACCAAGAAAATTTGGAAAATTTTCTTGGTTCGAGAAAAAAAATTTTTATTTGATACGAGAAAATTTCGGTCTTCATTTTTGTACCGAAAAATTATCTTGAATCAAGTCAACCTTTCTTTCTGTGTATAATATAAATTTAATGATCGTTTTAAATTCAAATTTTCCGAAAACACATTGTCTGTATTATTCCAAGTTGCGAAGATTAATGAATTTATAACTGGAAGGATTACCAGAAACTAGCTGCCCGATCTTATTCGGAGAAAATCTCTATATTTTCATTGTGTGTAGGATTTGCAACTGATTTCTTAAGTTAGAAAAATAAATGACTCTTTCAATGAACGGTATATTATACAGTTCGAAAAAATTTCCGACCCTCACATTAATATCAGTTCTTAGAAACATATATCTTTCCTTCGAAAGAATTATTTTATACTGGGTATTATAGCGGCTTGTGGGTACTACTACATACGTTACACATATGCATAAGCACGTTTACTGCTTGTAAACTTATGGTTAACCAAGATTTGTTATATGAGAAAATTATAAAGTTATAAACCGTAAGGTTCGAGATAATTTCATTTATATATATTATATTATATTATATTATATTATTTTATTCCATTGGTTTCACTTTGACATATTATATATATATACCGACGAACATACGATAGAATATAATATATATAATATGTATATTTATACATCTTGAAAGATCTCGAATTACGGTACCTAATACAAATTTTCTGTCCAATGCGTGATAGAGATTTGCGAACTCAACCGCATTTGACATTACGTCAAATATTATATTATTTTATTATTATTATTATTATTATTTTTTTTTATTTCGACTGGCTTTTTCAACCGAGGAAACATGATCGATCGTCTGCGAGGAACCACGATTACTTACTACTCTACTAACGTTAGAAAATATCGATCTGAAGTTTGATCAATTTATGCACCTAACAATTCGCCGAAACTATAATATATTATATATACATAAGTCTGACAATAAGAGGTCAGTCTTTTTTTAGCCTCTCATTCGTCGATCAAGAATTTCAAATATTTTGCAGATCGAACGAATTCGCAAAGATATAAAACTAATCGCAACATTTAACTCTGATGACGTCTTTTCGAATATACTGATTTAGAATATTTTAGAATTAATACTCATTCGGGTTATTATATTCTATTCACTGCGATTTTCTGACTTGCTCAAAATACTTATGCTATTAATTTCGTTATCATGTTACAGCCTTCCTTCTCTTCATCTTTCATGTTATAGAAATCAGCTTTTCTCACGGTTGGATAACCGCTGTACATTACTCAACTACTCAGATTTACAGAATTCGCCGTCTGACGGTCTCACAGTATATTCCTTATACGTTGATATTATTTTTCTCGTTATTTGCATATAGCGATAAATCCTATGAAATCCACACGTCAATCAAAATTCGCAACTAGATATTCTATATCCTTTGTGCAGAAACTCTTATGTTATCGTCAAATCAGTAAAGTCCTCGGATTCAATTTCTTCAAAACTTTCCTTCAATCCACGAACAACAACTAATCGCAAAATCGGGTCGTTTCCGATTCTGAAATTAATTAATTAATTAATGTTCATCAAGGTCTCCCTCGCGTTTTAAAGTTTCTCTATTGTATTTGTCTGATGACTCGTCTGCAATATGATTTTTTTTTTTTCCTCGCTTATTGAAGCGCCTTCTTTTATGGGATGGCGCGAGAAAAATTTTAGCTTATCAGAATCGAGTCTGGTATAAGATTTCAGTCTCCAAACTTGACTTGTGCATCTTTTTCTCCAAGACACCCAAATATTCCTCGACATAGTCCTCTTTCCTTTCTCTTTGTTGTTATACGATCAGGAACCAGTTATTTGGATAGGACTCAATAGCGTGAATTCAGTCGTCACTTTAGGGGGCGTATATGTATATTGAATTTTTTTTTCATACACGTATACATGCATCGCTGTAATTGAAGCATTCTAATATTTCAACAAGACAAAAAATTGATCCGAACATTTTTTTTTTTTTTTTATTGAAATCATATCCTCCATAGTTCTGCACTAACTATTTTGAGGCAGTATAGCTCTGGTATTCATCAGAGACTCATTCTCTTTCAAGATTTATCTCTTGTTGTTCGGTTTCTTTGAAACTGACTAGTAAATTTGGTATACTTTAACGAGATCTTCGACTTCTTTGAACGCCTGTTTATCGGAAACATATATAATTTATTCGACCCTAATACGTCTGACAAACCGTTCTATATACTGTTGTACTACTGCAGTAGCTCGTCATTTGCATAATACGTTCTTAAAGAATTGTTAAGAATGATAAATTCAAATAACTTGTGATGCGGCAGTTTCCAAACTTATTTTTCCAAAGTTGTGTTAGAGGGTGTCGTCGACTGGCTCCAGCTATTACTAAAATCATAGAAAACTAGGAAACATTTTTTTTTGTCTGGAACCAATCTGTATAGGAAAAAAAATCAGGAAAATGAAGAATTGTGTCCAAGAATAAATTAGGGAAATTTCCAGGAAAATATATATATTTTCATTATCTATAAAATGGAAACTTTAGAATTTGGATTCACAATCAACGTTGACTCAAAGTTCACAACAAACCGCGTTTCGACACTACTGATGGTCAGATATATATATAACGTAATCGTAGTTAAGATCGAAATTTTCGGAACGAGAATTTAAAAATACATTTACACGTGTATTTTTAAAAATATAGAAACGAAACTTTATTTCATGTTTTAATTCAAATCCTGAAAAAAAAATTAAGCCATACAATTCCTGCTTCATTTCGTATCTGTATCTAACTTTGTTATAACGTTTTCGTTTCAGGTGAAGGCTGTGTCGAGAAGCCAGTAGCTACATTATGGAGAAATTATGTTGGAAGTAGTCGGCCAGACGTATCAATGCGTTTGACAGTAACATGTGGTGGTCTAACAGCTACCACAAGAGATCATGGATTAACAGAGTACTGGGCTCACAGAGTCACTTATTGTACTGCACCAACATCCCATCCTCGTTTAGTAGTCTGGGTATACAGACACGAGGGACGTCGGCTAAGGCCTGAGCTCAGGTGTCACGCAGCTCTATGTTCAACAGAATCTACGGCGAGGAGACTTGCGTCCGTTCTAAATGCCCGGCTTCAACAAGCATTGATGGAATTTAGAAGAGATAAAGTCTCGAGACAAAATGCCAGGTAATTTATAGTGATATAGGTTTTTGCATACCATCGAAGGACCTCGCAATGTCCAATCGATGAATTAAAGAATTAAATCTGTTTGGGAATGATATGAACTTCTATTTTTCGTTTCAGGCTATCCTTAGCGAATGCTGTCTATGAAAATCCCTCCCTACCGCGACGAAAGATCCTGCTAAGTACCGGAGGTCAGAATTACAGGCCACCATTAGAGAGGTCTAAAAGCGCACCTAAGTTATCAGCAATCGAGGAAGATGCAGCTGCGGAGGAACTGGAACAAGCTAGACTTCTTGAGGAGTTGAGATCGCTTAGAACAGTGTCTTGTAGCTGGCCTGACCAAGAAGATTGGCGTCTGGCTAGACTAGTGGAAGCGTTAAACCGAGGTAACTCTGGTGAATTCTCTGACGAGAATGGGAGCATTTCAAGCGGATGTGAAACGGCAAGTACAGCAAATAGCGAAGAGCGAACACCAGGGCTTGAAGATTCTAGTAATAATTCAGACTGTACAGAACCGGCGCGGAGTCCTAGGAGAGTTTATTTCTCCGATGAAACAATGCACAATGATGATCAAGGTATACCAGGCCTGAGAAGAAACTCTGACGGTTCGCCACACTTTATGACTTGTACAGGAAGTCCAAAGTTCTTGAGGTGCAACATAAACAATAATAATACAAGCCAAAAACTATTCTCAATTCATGGTGAAACGAATAACAATTTTACCGATATATCGCCAAACCCGATTTTCGACTTCGAAGATGCCGAAGACTTCGCAGAAGAAGATGTAGTCGATTGTAGCCCTAGGGGAGAACATCCAAGAAGATTAACCGACGGTCCTCAGAGACGGCTCAAAAGAGCAGACACCTTTCCTCCACCAATTGGCAAAGGGAACCTCCTCGAAGATGACGAATTCTCAACTTTGGACGCGCTCGACGAGGAAGCCGATAGCGACGAAAGTGGATACGTCGAGGCACCGCCCAAAGGTTTACTTGCTGAAGAAAATTCCAATGATATTTCTGAAGATAGTCAAAATTCAAATGAAATTATACCCAAGGATAATACGGACGTCGAAACTTTGGAAGCTTATACACAGCTGCAACAGCGTTCTAATAATCAAAGGATAGACTGCGGCTCTGTTAAGACGTCGGCTTCTATTGTTAACGAAGAATTTAAAAGTTCTGTATGCCCGATATCAGAGACAATAAAAAAGCTGGCTAACGCTTCGCTAAAAAGTTCTAAGTCATTGGAAATATCGACTAATAATTGCTTGCAGAAGGCTCTAAGCAATCTTAAGACTTCTAAATCGTTTGATAACTCTAATAAATCTGTTGATCAAGAAGCTGTTGAATCACCTAGCCTTCATCAAAGGAAACAACTCCTAGCTCAACAGGGAGTTACCGTTTAACTATACTAAAATTATATTCCTTACTGAACTAATTGGTCAACGTTAGGACGTTGAACTTAAATACGACGAATACATACACGCAGATACAAACGTGTGTACTAGCATATTATGTATTTAGGTGTGTGTAGAATGGAATAGACGAATTATTAACGCTCCCAATAATTTAATACCCGTAAATATATTCGATTAAAAAAAAAAAACTCCATAAATATGTAGTATGTGCGAAAAAATATAATGAAATAAAATAAAAGACAATTATTATCAACAGATGTGGAAAAACAAATATTTGATTATAAAATTGCGTAGAAAGAATGGAGTTGGGATAATGTGGTGAAAACTAAGAAATAGAAAACCGTCATTCTTCCTAAACCCCCGACTAGCTCTCTCAAAAATGTTACGCAAACAATAAATATTATTCACTGCGCTGATTAATAACGCGAAATATGAGATTACGTTGGACTTTAGGTATCAGGTATATATATTATGTATTATAACGTGTATCAGACAAGGTTCAATTATTTCATTACCTTGATTATACTGAAAGGAATAAAAATATCTCGTTACACTGCATATAATATGTACTTCGTTGATATTGAATAATACTTTCCTTTTTACTTAACTGAGAGGTTTTTTTTTTTTTTTTTTTTTTTTCGAAGACAGGGATTGTGGAGAGGATTTTATCCCAATGAGTGAATTTTCTTTCTTTGTTTTTTTTTTTGTTTTTTTTTTTTTTTCTCTTATAATAATGATAATAATAATTGTTCAAATTTTTTATATCATTCGTATTAAATCATTTTATTTTTTTATTTCTTTTTTTCTCTTTGTATAGCATATATATATATATATATATTGATGATACATATAATGCGAAGATAACATATTCTATAGGTATATACATATTATATATTATATATATTATGAAAATAAAATATGATATAGTTTATAGAGGATTAGTGGCTTATAAAAAAATATATATATAGTATATTATATATTATATATTATGTACGTGTACCTACTATAATTCTATCCTGATTTTGAATAATAATATTATTTCTTGTTTCGTTATTATTATTATTATTATTATTATTATTAGGATTATCATTATTGCTAAGAATGATAATATTATCATATTGATTAAGCGATCTTAGTTAATATCTCTATTATTATAACAGTGCGTGACTATTACATTACAACTGCGTATATTAAACGCGATGTAATAATAAGAAAAAAAAAGATGAAAAAAGATGATGATAATGATAATAATTGTTAAAATAATAACAAATACATATATAATATATACTATATATATATATATATATATATATATATATATACTATATATATATATATATATATATATATATATATATATATATATATATATATATATATATATATATATATATATATATATATAGTATATATTATATATGTATTTGTTATTATTTTAACAATTATTATCATTATCATCATCTTTTTTCATCTTTTTTTTTCTTATTATTACATCGCGTTTAATATACGCAGTTATATATATATATATATATATAATATATATTGTATATCATATGTATGATCAAAGCTGGAATTACTTTGTTAGAAAAGTTATAAGCAATGTCCAAGCTGTATACTTTTGTGAGTTGAATCAAAAACTAAGAAAAATAAAGAAATAAAGGAAGAAAAAGAAGAAAAATAACACAAAAATCGGAGAAAACTTTAAAGCATAGAATATCTTTCGTCAATTTTAACGATTAATTGTTTATTCATGCTTTTTTCGACAGTTCTAGTATTATTTACGATGATATGATATTTTTAATTCTTTTTTTTTTTTTTTTTTTTTTCATTTTTTAAATCGGGAATTGCAATGTTTTAAATTGCATGCCGCATGATCAACCATATATATATATATATATATATTTTAATAATCAATCAAAATATAAATTGTTATAAATATTGAATAGTTTTTATCCTCATCAATAAATTGTCGGTTTATTTTATGCTCACTTATATATAGTATATATTATATATATTATATGTGTATTATGTATATTAGTTTTGAAAAAATAAAAATCCGACGTTTATTAAACGTTGTAAGATATAATATGCTATATTCTACTGACTTATATATACTATGTATCTATGTATGCAGATATGTGTAAATCGATGGTGAAAAAAAAAAGAAAAAAAAAAAAAAGAAAAAAAAAAGAAAAAAAAAAGAAAAAGAAGAAAATAAATGTTTTGATGTAATAATTACTCCGCAATTATTATTATTTACACGTTAAGGACCCTTATATATATATATATACACGACTCACTCTGACCTTCTTATATACATATATATATATATATATATATACCTATACTGCAAAACTATTCTCTATTTATTTATCACGTTTAATTACATAATTCTCTTATTTCCATGATTAACTATATTGTTATTATAGGTATATATATACCTACTATCTATTATAAACACAACTTACTTACAAACGTCTCAGTTTTCACACCTCGGAAACTAGAGAAAAAACTGGTAGACATTGATTTAATACGTATATTACTTTACGGATATGTAGGATTAAAAATAAGTAAATACCGTCTATATGTATATATGTATACATATATATATATATATATATATATATATATATATATATATATAGGTAATAATAATAATATTTAACCATTTTATGACCATTTGTTTAAATTACTTCTATACGTAATAACAGTATAATTAATGGATTCAGATATTAGCTTTCGCATGAATTTTATTAAAAGTCCCAGCTATAAGACTTAACTCTGATGATTATTTACCCAGTTTTTAGTCTAGGTATGCAATACATACCTATATATATATATATATTTATTTTTTTATAAGATACGTTATAATTATTAAAAATACCAAAAGGAAACTAGACACCTTATTATTATATATCTGACAGAAAAAGGCGATCGATATACTCACGTATATCATGTATACTTGAAACTAATAGTAAATTGTTAGTTTTAGAGTTTCTATTATTTTCTCTAATTATAATGATTATTGGTTTATTATAATATTCATTAGAAGTATTTTTTTTTTTTTTTTTTCTTCTTCTTCCTTCTCTTTTTCGAAATATGAGACTAAAATATGTCTTACATACATAGATATACGCGGAAATATGCGAAAGATACGGAATAATGGGCTACGTGCAAATGTATAAATTACTGGTCAGCCACGATATGATATGTGTGCAAGAATAATTCCTCCTGCGGTATATTTGACACGAAAGCGCGTTTGTCTCGTTATCATTATTAGCTCGTATGTATATGTATTTTCAAAGAGCTGCGATTTATATGCGACACGTGAAGTTGACCAAACCGCATTCACCATTTATATTATCAAAACATTTTCATAATAATCAATGGGATGAACATTTTAAAGAATTATTCCTACTAATGGTTTAGAGTACTTTTAAATACACACTCTTAGGAGAAATCTATAGTATTATCACTAAATTCCGAATACATAAAAAGCAGCAGCGATCGCTGATTTGAATACGTAATTCACGTATATCACCCAAAAGAAACGTGCGATAGATTATTATGCAAAAAATTAAATTGGAAGGTATAACTTCCAAGAAATATCTTTCAAAGGATGTTATAATAGGTATATATATATATATATAGGTATATGAATTCTTCATTGTAATAGACAACGAATAAATTAGAAAAAAAAAAAAAAAAAACCTTTGCGACCTATAAATATATTTAAACGATCAATTTTTAACCGTACACAGAAAGAAAGGGTAACTTGATTCAAGAAAATTTTGCGGTCCAAAAATGGAGACCGAAATTTTCTCGGATCAAATCAAAAATTTTCTCGAACCAAGAAAATTGTGCCAATTTTCTTGGTTCGAGAAAATTTTTGATTTGATCCGAGAAAATTTCGGTCTCCATTTTTGGACCGCAAAATTTTCTTGAATCAAGTTACCCTTTCTTTCTGTGTATAATAATCAAATATCTGACCTATCATACTATGCAGATAACCGAGAGGGCAAAAATACCCGCAAAGTATCTATATATGTAGAAATATATCGATCCTCGACGGTTTTGCGGCATGAATATTATACTTCCTTCGTATATATATACCTATATGTTAGGGTTAAGAGCGCAATTTCTCATTTCGTAACAATAGGCTTATTGTCTGTCTGTATTATATGGTATAGCTACTACAAACGGAACTAATTTCTAATAATTCATTCTATTTTCGATAACAATAAGAAAATGACGTTCGGGACATTTGTCATAGCTTAAATATCCCGCGAATGCATATATTATATATTTATATAAGTATGTGACTAGTATATATATATATATACGAAACGTTGATGAGTTCAGTTTCAAAAGAATAACTAGGTAATTCGCGTCGATGCCTTAGGATATTATATATAAGAAAAAAAAGTTTAACTTGAGAATCAAGAAAATTATTCTTGATTCAAGATAATTTTTCGGTACAAAAATGAAGACCGAAATTTGGAAAAATTTTCCAAATTTTCTTGGTTCGAGAAAAAAATTTTGATTTGATCCGAGAAAATTTCGGTCTTCATTTTTTTTTTTTTGACCGCAAAATTATCTTCAATCAAGTCAACCTTTCTTTCTGTGAACGTTTGATAATCGGAGCAAACTTCCACGAAACAATCCGTCGTAGAATTGGTTGAAATTTTTTAATAGTTTTTTTTTTTTTTTTTTTTTTTTTTTTTGGATAGACGAAAGCTTATTGAGATTTCGTCAGATCGTTGTACTTTTTATAATATCTAGATATTATGACCTAATTGATATTTTTAAACCAATCCGAAAAAACAAGAACTGGGGGGGGGGGGGGACAAGAACACGTCTTGTGCCTGATGCTTGATTACATAAAGAATATAAAGTGTATTCAGCTTGTTGAGTGAAATCATCGATTCCAATTCCTATATACAGCGCCGTTTGTATTATTACGCATTTGCCAATTTACCGCGAGGCTATAATATTATAGAGTTGGACGACCGAGTTTACACACATACCTATACCTTTTATTATAAGAGAGAAGAAGAAAAGCTTAATTATCGTTCGAGTTCATTTACTATATTTGCATTCTAATTTATATAAGGCGTATGTTTTTTCAGACGATGTAAAATTACGGAGAAATATACTATAGGTATACCTATACCTAGATATATCGATTCGCTGCGGCATTTATGTTAGTGCGAGTTATTTCTCGCGATTCATAATAGATTGAATGCCGAACAAGAAGTAAGTCAGGCACTGCGGTTTACCCATGAATTGGCTATAATACGTATTAATTACATCCTCACCTTATACGCGATTAGATTAGCCGAGGTATAATCAATATACCGAAGCAATGAAATACAGAGAAATTAGTATCGAATTACGCGAAAACCTATTATACGATCGGAAATAAGTTATAGAACTACATTTCAACGAACAATTTTTTTTTTTTTTTCTTTTTTTTTTTTTTTTTTTTTTTTTCAGAAAAATTCTATAATAACATTATCTGACCACATAATTTGATGGGAAATTAAGATGTACATATACTACATTATTATTATACATAGAGTATCGCATGCTAACTGTTTACAGTCTATTACTGCTCTCGTTCAAACGATCGTTTCGGAGTATATCAAGTGACGACGTAGAAACAGATATTAGGCAAATATTATCACACCGATATTGGAATTGGCATAAAACTTTTCGCTAATTGGATTCGAGCGTGAATATAGACCGTTTAATGATAATGTGTAATATACTGTATAATAGAAAATCGACGTATACTTATCAATTTTATTATTTTATAGATCGTTACAAAATTAGGACACCGCGCGCATTTAGGTATCTATATGTACACTAAACGTAATGGATTCTGATCCGGACGAGTTGGACAATTCTAGAAACAGCCAATCGGCGCTCTGGATTAAAAAAATCCAGAGCGCCGATTGGCTGTTTCTAGAATTGTCCAACTCGTCCGGATCAGAATCCATTACGTTTAGTGTACCCTGCAGATTCAAATCTTCTTTATTAAACGCGTTGCGCAATATGAATGAAATTTAAACTAAATAATTCTTCCGTAGATTCAGGTCGATCAATATGCCTACTTCCGAGTCACGGAGACCTAGGATATCGCGTGTATACTTATCATCATTCTACATCAAATCTACTAAAAAAAAAAAAAAGAACCGATCGATAAAATATTGCCTCAACTTTGCCAACCGGTGTTAATAATTTTTTAACATTTCTCATTTGAAATTTCCTGACCAACCGTAGCTCGAAAATAAATCTTACGATACGTTTGCGTTAGGTCAAGTTTAACACAGGTGGCAGCACGCGTCGTTTCTTATTCTGAATTTAAACATTAGTTTAAAATCTCGCCTCGGTATCAATTATCACATATTCCTTAATTTTTTTTTTTTTTTTTTTTTAATTTACTTATAAAATAATTATACGATCATTTTTAATTTACGAAATCGATGAATAACCGATTGGAAATACGGGTCGCTGATTATCTGGAAAACTAGATACCTATATAAGCGATTTAAAAAAAAAAAAAATGTGGATCAATTATTAAACACCATTTTCGGACTTTATTTATTTCGGAAGAGATATACATCGCGTCACTAATGCCATAAGGTCGTAAGCGCCAAAAAATTTTTTTTTTTTGTGGATGTGCCCCACGATGTTATATGGCACGAAAAAGATTTTGCCACCAAAAACACGAAATTTTTTTTTTTTTTTTTTGGCGTTACGACCTTTTGGCATTAGTGACGCGACATGTATATTGCAAACGAGATCGTACCCTATCGCCAATATAGTCCTCATATAGTATTTAACAATAAGAAAAATTCATAATACGATATGCAAATTGATAAAATGTGTCCGCACGATGCGAAACGAGTGATTTAAACAATAGCATATAATTATGTTAAACATTTCGTAACAAGTGAGAACACGTGGAATATGAACGGTTTAAAACGAAATCGAAATTCGTATATGAATTGGGGGTAAAAAAAAAAAAAAAAGAAAAAGAAAAAAAAAAAAAAAAAAAGATCACAATTTTTGTAACTATAGTAAAAATTAACCCGTTCGAATAGTAATTATGAGTATTATACATAGTTGTTGTTGTATATATCGGGCAGAACTAATATATTGGAACACGCAATTTAAACGAGTTAAGAATATTGCTGGGACGGTGTATAGATACCATAAGAAATAATAATCAGATAATAATGCGAACGGCTATACTGAAACGAGCGAATACGAGAAGCGATCATGGATCGTCCGTTAATTACCTGTAATAATTAACAGACAAGTTCGATTTCTCTCAGCATAAAAAAAAAAAAAAAAAAAAAAAAAAAGCGAGAAACTAACACACAGAGTTTTATCGATGTGTATCTGTATAAAAGGCGAATGAACGATTCAATGATCGTCACATCTCCTATATAGTGTATATATACACATGTCTATATAAAATAAAATGATATAAGATGAAGAATTTTCCATTAAATATATATATACTCAATATGATCTTATTTAAACATATATAATATATAGATTCAGATATAATACATATATATATATATAGAATTATTATACAATATAATATTTCGGAATTAATTTTGTGCCGAATGTAGAATAATTATTATTTCACAATGCGGAAAAGTTTTCTGCACGGGTTTACGGAGACAAGGACTGCTACGATCATTAAACCTTGCAACAAGTCAAGATCAAGGCGTCGCAGGGTCTTTGGCTTCGTGTGGATATGATAATGTCGTGTACACGTGGAACGTATGTGTGGCCTACTAAGGCACCCGGAATATCTATATATACGTGACAGGGCCGCTGCTGAGCGATAACCTTCGGGTTTCAACAAATTCAATAAATTAACTATGGAAGAATTTTATTTTCTTTCAAATCTTTCACCAATATTCATTTATTTATTTATTTATTTATTTATTTATTTATTTATTTATTTCATTACCATCGGGTACCTCAACGTTGTCTTCGAATGAAAGTAGTTCATAGACAAGGACGTCCCGACCACTATATATATACCGTCGTTGTTTTATTACACAGGTATAAATGTGTGTAACGTGTATATAGATATATAGTATTACATACTTAAGAATACTCTATGGGACTAGCTTTGCGACCAGTCCACGGTGTATATCTAATTTACAAATTCAAATCGCGTAGGTACCATAATGTATGTTACGTTTGATTTATTGAATCGTATTTTTAGCCTAAATATATAACAACGGGCTAAACTACATTTCTCATATATTCTAAACCTTAAAAAATCTTTCGTAGTGTCTATAAAAAAAAAAATAATAAATGAAAAAAAAAAAAAGAAACTTGTCAAATACAAACATATCCAATTTTATTGACTGAAATATATAACTATGTGCTTCACGGCACGTAGATTATACATACCTACCTAGATATATCTACTATAGATACATTATTCCCATGTCAACAGAAATGATATAATCTTTGTCAGAACGTTTTTTTTTTTTTTTTTTTTTTTTTTTTTTTAAGAAAATTTGAAATTTGCTTACATAATAAAATAATGTATAAAATAATGATATTAGGTATATCGCGTCACTAATGCCATAAGCTCGTAAGCGCCAAAAAAAAAAAAAAAAAATTTCGTGTTTTTGGTGGCAAAATCTTTTTCGTGCCATATAACATCGTTTGGGCATATCCGCAAAAAAATTTATTTTTTGGCGCTTACGGCCTTATGGCACTAGTGACGCGATATAATAATATGAACGACTGGTATAGAAGTTTGTAAACTAAGCCAGCAGTGGCCCTGCAGTTTATAATGAATATAATAAAAAAAAAAGAAAAAAAAAAAAAAAACACAGGTAGATGTATTGCATTATATATTTGTATCTAGAGACTATACGGGGTACTTTGGTATATATTTTGCTTGAATCTGACTGTGTGCGAGTCTCCGTCTCGCAAAACCCAAAGGGAGTCTAAAGCAATCGCGTTTATGTATCGTGATCGTCTAATCTGGCGGGGAGTAGTAACATTAACGTTCTACTATGTACATATATATCGAAGGACTGTAGCGAGGCACCCGTACGAGCGCGCAACGCGAGTGTATAGTGTTAACGGCCTTGCTCTATGTGGGTCATGAAACAAGGTCCTACTACTACGAGACTTGATCGACTGCGCTCAGCGGCCGCTTGCCTGCCTGCTTCCCTGCTTGCTGGGCTCTGCTCTCGTCGCGGTCGTCATCCTTATACCTCTGAGCCATACCCATGCCTGCTGCTGCTGTTGTACATGTCTGTGCGCTGCGCGACTGCGGCACACCAGTTTATAGTATGCACGGTTATCTCGTCATGGTTATTATTCGTCTTGATATTTAATTTACTCTTGACACTACGTGATATTATCTGATCGTGTACATGGATATACATGTACATACGAAAGATGAGAAAAATTGCAAAAATTGCAAAAATTTGGTTCTCTTTTTTTTTTTTTTTTTTTTTTTTCTTGTTATCTGAAATTTTTGGAGACAATTTATCTATACTTCTATACTTTACTTAGATCAGAGGTTTTTTTTTACATGCGTTTATTTGTGAAGATTGAGATCAACCGCAAATTTAAATTCTATAGATTTATTAATCACTGCGAAATTGTTGAGTCAGCGAATTTCATGCCGTGTTTGAAACACTTCGACAAAATCGTTGTATTCAATTTGGTTGATCTTTGACCGGTCAGAAGTTCATAAGCCTGAAGATATACCGAGAATTTATAATAATAATTGTATATACGGTATATATACCGAAGATGTATACCTATTTTTCTATTCTCCACTTATATATATATATGGCACCTTTTAAATCATTACACAGTAAAGATTACACATCTAAATACCTTCTAAGTATATAATAATATATAGGTATACATATTTCCTAGAGAAGAGGACTGATCCGCTACGTTTGCAGGCTCGGTAACACGTTTACCATCTCTGAATCATTCGCCCACCTACATTAAAAGGGTAAAAAAAAAAAGGAGACTTGTTGCGCGTGGCAAAAACGACAATATTGCGGCCCGACTCAATTCACGATAATAAAATATATACTATACGGTCAAGAATATATCTATAGAATGTAAATATATACTAGATGTTATACATATTATAGGTAAGGTATATATTATATATGCATATACAGTTGGGGGACTTGAAACTAGTTCTTTATGGTCAAGTGTATGGATTAACGATCGTACGCGTTAGCGACCTACCTTTATATATTATTTTTTCACCCACTCGACTGCAGCAGAGGACTATAATATGTCACAATCATTATTCTCTTATACCTATAAGTAGATGACTGAATTTATACAATATTATACTTTTATATGTGTGAAAAGTATATTTTTCATTTTCTTATATAGTAT
Organism: Tenthredo mesomela; assembly: GCA_943736025.1. Classification (NCBI taxonomy): domain Eukaryota; kingdom Metazoa; phylum Arthropoda; class Insecta; order Hymenoptera; family Tenthredinidae; genus Tenthredo; species Tenthredo mesomela. Next base: position 18,412,947 of record OX031016.1, on the reverse strand, counting down.
GAAGAGATGTTCGTTTTTATTTCTTTCTTTTTTTATCTATTCCTGTTTTTTTTTTTTTTTTTTTTGTTTTTTTTTCTGTTTTTTCTTCATCAACCGGAATTACGTGTCTAAATAACGAGAAACAAGTTTTCAATTATAATTTTCACGGCACAGTCGCGCAATACAGCGCGATATGCAGGCCGAATTATAATAACTCGGGATATTTGTGTCAAAGTTGTTTATATTTTATTCATCAATTTTCAATTCAACACGATTTTATATAAACTAACTTCGAAATTGCATATTATCATATATATATAATTAGTGCATCTGCAGCAGGCCTGCATGAGATTTAAACTCTTCGTATAATATATATTTGAATGCGGTGACTTGGTTCCAATTTAATTATGCCTTGTGTACCACAAAATGTCACGAATTGACCCACTATTGAATGCCACGAGTTCAAATACTCACCTGTATACCTACCTACTATACGTTCGATTCCATAAAATCATTGAACTTCAGATAAAGAGCTGCAATTTCTATTTAAGTATAATCATATGGTATTATATAGGAAAGGACAGGGGCAAAGTGGATGTATGTATACCTAAGCTAAACGTTTATTAAAAAATAAAAAATAAAATATCCTCGACAATTTTTGAATATTCGAAATTTTTTGTAGCAATAAATGAATGGAGAAAATAATTAGAAAAAAAAAAAGAGCTAACTGAAAATCGTGACAATTGTTATGCTAGTGTAGAAAAACGAGTAGTATGGATAGGTAATTTAGATTTCACGATGTATGTATTAGAATTCGATCCCGGTATACTAGAGACAATGGTAATTAGGATTTCTTCATAAAATAGAGCATCTGATAACCGACGTGACAGCTATATACACCGCATAGCGAATTCTTAACTGTTCCTCTTGTAACCAAGAAAGAAAGAAAGAAAGAAAGAAAGAAAGAAAGAAAGAAAGAAAGAGACATATATGCTTCGAGTCTACGCATACGAAGATATTCCCATACCTATGGGCAAACTAACGTATATACATATAAATTAGAGCTCGGTTAACTATATGCGAATAGATGTGTGGTATAATACACACATACTTGCTACGGTTGACTATTCGGAATTCTAAATTCTCAAACCTGCACGGATATCTATACTGACAAATCTCCGTGTCGCGTTAGTTTACCTATGATGATATTATACATACGTTCATTTCACTCGTTCAAAACGCAACGAGTTTCATTCGCGCGAATAAATTCCAATTATACAACTGCCTAAGTAAGTAAATAAGTGTAAGAATAAAATATGTATAGTTTCAAAGATTGCGTACTACTATATATTAGATCGGCGATATTATTCTTATAATATAAACTATACGGTGGGAACTTTACCACGGGGAATAATGAAGAAAGGAGTAATTTTTTATCATTATTTTTATTATAACAAAACATTATTATTATTATTATTGCACCTATTTTTATTATATTATTATATACGTATGTATGTATATGTAGCATCGTATAATATCAGCACAACGCGTTCACTTACAATTAAATTTATATATGCATTAAATATATATCACAACTCGCACGATATACTCTTACAACATTCGGGTTGTTTAGAAAAAAAAAAACGTGTGTGAATATATCGCTCGTACCATACGGAAGAAATAATTTATTTATTATACTAAATAATTAACGAAATCCGTAAACATGCTTAAATTCGGAGATTCTATATTTGGCAAAAAAAAAAATCTACGCCTTTCTCTCTCTCTCTCTCTCTCTCTCTTTCTTTCTTTTGGATTGATCTGCGTGTATCTTTATCATAGTACTAATCCTGATACACTATACCTAAGATCCTGAATTTAGTTTGTTGCCTGAAATACGATCATATTACATCAACTTGCGGATATACGAACGTAGTCGATTCTGGTTTACCATAAGGATCATAATATCTTTTCCCTTACCTATACCCCGCGTGCTCATCAAGAAACGCGGTGAAATATACCGAAACTGTACCGTTATAACAGGATGTCGTATCCTTGAACGAAAATAATTTCGATTTCTCACCAGGAATTTTAACCCAGTCAAATTTCGTTATCTTTTATACTATATAAATGCATAAGTATGTATGTAACTAATACCTATGCTATAACGGGGTAAATTTTTCAGATATATATATATATATAGGGGAGAGGCGGGCAAAATGGGCACCCTAAGAAATTAAGGGTTCAAATACAGGTTTGAATCGATGGATCTTCGAATTTTGTCCAAAAAACGATAACCTGATCAATTCCGAGTGTTGAACGCCCTCGCCTGAAAAGTTCCAAAATTGCGGGCAAAATGGGCACCCCAAAAATTTGTCGAAATTTTTCAAAATCGAAAAAAGGTTTTAAATTCATTTTAAATCTTGTAATTCAGAACGTTTTTTAATTTTGAGAAGGTTATAGGTACAAACGAAAATTCGGGGGTGCCGATTTTAATTTGCCCCCCACTTCCTGAGTTATCGAGATATATTGTTGATTTGGTGTTTGAAGTTTGCCATAGTAAGTAAATAATGAAATTCAGAACATTTTACAATTTTGACTAAATTAAGAAAAATTTTCAGGGGTGCCAATTTTGCCCGCCTCTCCCCTATATTTCTACTTATTAACAAAATTTTCAATACTCAATGCAGCTATAATGCAAATATATTACAAAATCATATAAATATACCTACAACATATTAAAATTCAGGTCAGTTGGTTCTTCCTGCAATGAAATTTTTGGTATGAAACCAGATTCAGTTTGGAAAAAAGACATACCTACGCTCATTGATGACTGCATAGGTAATCTATAATATAACGTAACGAGAAATGGAGAGAGAGAGAGAAAAAAAAAAAAAAAAAAAAAAAATCGAGAAATGTTAAAGAATAAGGAAACGAATGCATCATCTCGCGGGGTCCGGGTCCCGCGGCCTCCTCTTCTTCTTCTCCTTCTTCTTTTTCGTGTTCTTCTTCGTCTTCTTCGTCTTCTTCTTCTTCTTCTTCTTCTTCTTCTTCTTCTTCTTCTTCTTCTTCTTCTTCTTCACGCAGTATTTGGCATGAACGTGCAGTAAGGTACGTATCCGTCCGTTGAATCGCTATAAAGTGTGTCAAATTTCGACGACTTGGCCTGGTTCCTGCATAATCTTTGACGGGCAGCATGCTACCGCAACTCGCGTGCCCATCGAGCGCTTAAATTGGGTACAGTTTCGACTATACGCGTTGTAAGTAAGCTGTTAGACCCCATCGTCTCTCATATACTACACTAAGAAATACGGCGCGCGGTCACACAAACACCACCCTGAACGATCGCAGGCAGGCAGGCAGGCAGGCAGGATCCTGAACTGCACCAAGTAAGTGTGTCGCCTAAGTGGAACAGCGCTGCGCTGCCTGGCACGAAACTGGCCAGACTATAGATACTCGCCGCGCTTCGTCGACCGGTGAAAGACTTTCTTTACTCTATACTATACGTACGTATAGGTACACTTCGCTCCGCTGGTAACTATTTGTGCCGAAGGATAGGCTTATGCTGTATAATACATATACATATATATATTTATATATATATATATATATAATATATATGTACATATATACTATACACGCATGTAGAAATATGACTATATATGCACGTTTAATACACACACACACACACACACACACACACACACACACACACACACACACACACACACACATGTATATTATGTAGTCAAGTTTACACGGGTATCAAAATTTATATTTACACATATATATATATATACGTACCTTCGACACCCATATCATATACACGCGTGTATCTCTTCATATGTGGGAGTTTTAAGATAGCAGTGGCGGATGTAGGAAGTTTCTTGGTAAATCTATATACCTAAATACGTTTATATATGTATATGTGGGTATATATAAGTACGATGAAAGGGTATCGGTCATCGTACGTGCGAGTCGAATTCATATATATATATATATAATATGACTATAGTATATATACTATATAGTATTGGGGAGTTTTTATTATTATATTCGATGATTTTAAACGATGCCGCGGATGAATAAATTTGCGGTTCAACGGGGTGTGGGTAGCAATTCCGGACTTGTCTACAATCTTTAAAAGGTTGTATTTTGGCAAGGTGCCTTTCTCCGTTTTTTTTTAATTTTTTTATTTTTTTTAATTTTTTTTTTTCTCTCAAACCCGAAAAGAGAAGTCGAAGCTAATCGTAAGAGGATCACGCGACCAACTTGTTTATTAGCAAAAAAAAAAAAAAAAAAACAACTATATTCCTATATACACTTTATAGACGAATCATCGTATACTTTTACTTATTCTAGGAATATCTAACCATGCGTGCGTCTTTCTTTCTCTATTCGTCAGGTAATCATGATGGAATAAATTCGAGAGAAAAAAAAAATGAAAAAAAAAAAATTTATTTTAATTATTAAAATCAGTATTTTTTTTTCTCATTCTTACTTTTTTTTTTTTTCGATCACCATGTAGAGGAATTTTTCTTGATGAAAAAAAAAAAAAAAAAAAAAAAAAAAAAAAATTACGATGATAAAAATATAATAAAATTGAATTCACGGCCCACTGTGGACCCCGGATGGTGGTGGAATCGAGTCTTGAGACTACGAGAGTAAGGTATCTATGCGGCGGTCCTAGCAGGTCCGAAAATGTAGGTCACAAGGCACACTACTCTTAGCCAGCAGTAACTATAGTTGCTATACACGTAGGTCGACTAAGTCCTGAGATGTTTAGCCTCTAACTGTTAAACTCGAAACATACGCTTCGAAAGAGTCCCACAGCTAGGTAAAGTATACCTATAGTAGGCATATGTTACGAGTACCTAACCATCTTGGTCCAGCCTCCACGGTGCGAGAAGACCTTAAGACCTGCGTGGACCTCGAGATCTTAGGTCGCACGAGAAACGGGGCTCCATTTCGTTGTAGCATTATTTAAAATTTAAAAAAACAGTATCCCCTAATATTTTAGAATTAAAATTCTCTTTTCTCCGAGTATATATTTAATCATTTTTTTTTTTTTTTTTTTTTTAATACGGATGCTGCGCAGGGAAACGAGAGAACCGCAACCACCATGCAGCGACGACAATACGTTCGAAATCATGGTGTGAGATCTAGAATAGGAATAATTTGAGCTTTTAGGTATCAGATTTAGCATTCAGACATATACATATTTTAGGGTGGTCCTTAATTTGATCATTTTCGAATTTCAATACTCCCATGAGCCAGCACATCTCTAAATATATACAAAAGAATTAGCCAAAACCCCAGGTTCCTATCTCAATTCTAAGTACCACCCCAAAAGCCTTCGAATTTTCCCATTTGCATAAAACACGATGTATGTGCGACATTTCGCGGTTAATCTTCGTACACTCCTTACCTGTAGTAGTAGGTATTTCATGAAAATTCGACAGATTTTTAACGATATAATTTTTTTTTAGAATTGAGATAAAAGCCTGGGGGTTTTGATTAAAAAAAATTTGTATCAATGTATTTGGAGACGTTCTGGTCCATGGGAGCATTGAAATTTGAATATGACCGAATTAAGGACCAAAAGGCACATATATGTATATATTATACATTTTAAATATATAGTATACCTTTAAAAGTATATGTTATGTATAGTAGTGTAAATAAAAATAAAAAAATATGATTTATCATTATAACCATAGAGATAAAGAATGACGTAATTTATTGCAGATTGCCTGTACAACCGAAATGTACAGGACAGTTGAAAAACTTAACAGAAACACATTTATATAATAGGTGATGGTAAATTACTTAAACAGTGAAAAAACTATCAACAACAGATTTAAAAACTTATATCCTATATCTTAAATTTACAATAGTTAGGTACACTACATATATATATATATGTCATATTATATCTATAGGTAAACACAATACTGCATTATTTTGAAAAATTCCGAAAAGCATAGATGGAATGATTTCGTAGATCATTTTCTTGCATATTTAAAAAGAATAGTTTGATAATATCTATTCATAAACAAACAAAAAAGAAAAAAAAAAAGAAAAAATTATAATTTTTGTTTTCTAATTTTTTTTTTTTTTTTTTTTTTTTTTTTTTTTTCTCTCGTAAATATTAAATAATTTCGTTAACAATCTATAACAATTTTGCGTAGCCAGCTACGCTAGGTACCGAGTAATAGTCGCCGTATAATATACCGAACAAATATTTTTCATCTTTAGTACCGTGTTAAAAGTTCAAAAGTTAAAAAATAAAATATCAGCTCTAAATAAAAAATAAAATAAAAAAGATACAGTAGAAGAAAAAAAAAAAAAAAAAAAAAAAAAAAAAAAGAAAGAAGAAAAAGAAACAAAGAAAGATTTGTCATATCTTTTAATTTTCGCTAAATTTCTGGCGAAAATCCAAATTTGGAAATTTGAGATCTGAGGGGCACATTGGACAAATTGCCCCAATTCAATAGTTTATTATACAAATTATATATTTGTTTTGTGCAATTTTTTTTTTTTTTTTTTTTTTTTTCATATATATATATATTTTATTCTTTTCTTTTTTCTTCTGAAACTCGTAATTTTACATTTCTTTATCAGCTCGTATATGAAACGAGTAGGTATAATACCGCAGAAATAAAAGATCACAAGAACAACAGTTACGGCTCCGATTATACGCCCTGGGACAGACAGTGAGGAACATGTAAAGATATATATATACATATATATATATCTTTGTTAACCACGAACAAAAAATGAAAAAAAAAATCAGAAGAAGAAGAAGAAGAAGATGAAGATGAAGATGAAGATGAAGATGAAGATGAAGATGAAAGAAAAAATAATATCTACAAACAACACAAAATTTTTGGATAAATAATAAAAATGAAACATAATAGTATGATAGAGGATAGCGGAGGATATAGGGAATAAATAAAGAGTTTATACCATACTATTATATGAGACAGAAAAAAAGATGAAAAAAGTGATAGCGAAAATAAATATAGATAAGCAGATAGAGAGTGAACAAGAAATCGACAGCTGGTTGTTTTTTTTTTTTTTTTTTTTTTTCTATTTATGGAATAACAGTTTTAATTCGTATATATATATATATCTATATATATATATGTGTATGTATAAATAGTTATGCATATCGCTAATTTTATTATACAAATTGCAATCACCGACCGCACATATTATATTGTAAAGAAAATGTGAAATATTCACATACGTTCTCGACGAGTTGCTATTGGGAATAATAATTAAAGTACGATGCAACTCGTTTTAAAATTTACACAAAGCAAAAGAAAAAACAAAAAAAAAAAAAAAAAAGAATTAGTTTTACAATCAGAAATGAATTCGTGGTGAGAGAGAAGTGGAGAAAAAAAAAAATAAAAAATAAAATAAAAAAAAATAAAGGATAATAAAGTATATAGAGTCGATAATCGTTACTAAAATAAATTATTGCCGCGGGCGTACACATTAAAATCCAGGCCCAAAAAATAGATGACTACGATAAATGTATACAGTGTGAGGTACGTAGAGGTACTCGCTATAACATATTATCTCGTAAGAAAATTCCAATTAATTCGTTCAAAAATTAATATAACAACAACGTGTTTGTCTATAGGCGGTATAATTCATATAATAAATATTTTAAGTATTCTACTATGTATACTTATATACGTTCGCGGTGAACAAATTGTGAAAAAAAAAAATAAAAAAAAAATAAAAAAAACTTTTTCGAACAGATTTTTATATTTATTTGTTATCTTATAAAAACCCGTATGTTGGACCTAACAAAAGATAAGATTAAACTTATTCTCTATAGTCTCTGACGAAAATGCGAAAACCAAAAAAGAAATAATAAAAAAAAAAGAAAAAAAAAAAAAAAAACCCCCATCGATTTACAAATCACGAGCAAAAACTCGATTCTTCGTAAACAATTAATTATTGTATTTGTTGTTTGTTCATTATATTATTATTATTATTATTATTATTATTATTATTATTATTATCATCATTAATATTATTATGTATTATGATTATTATTATTATCATTATTATTATTATTATTATTATTATCAATAACTTTTCGTCAAGTTTATACAACAATATTTAATCGGAACAGAAAGAACGGTCTTGGCTATTTTACAAAGAAGAAAGTGTACAATTATAAAGTGAAATAAATAATGAGGGATAGATTACGGTATGTAACAGACAATAGTATATAGACAGTATAGAGGGTAGTAGTATAATATAAAAAGAAATATATATATATATATATATATATATATGTATATAAACAGAATATATAATAGAAGATAATAATAATGTTAAATATTTATATTTATATAAATATGTATAATATAATATATATATATCTATACGTGTGAGTAATTATTTACAAACACATATAAATATATCTATCGATGATTATCGATTGTATTTACAATGAGCAGTTCCTGTCTGCACAAAAAAAAAAAAAAAAAAAAAAAATAATCTTTTTATTTTATTTTATGTTTTATTTTTTATTTTTTTTATGTTTTTGTTCAACTTTATTATTCTTACTTTCTTTCTCATATATCACTACATTTTAAGATCACCTATAAGATTTGTCAGGTGAACTTTTGCTTTGCTTTTTTTTTTTTTTGTTTAATTATAAATAATATTTCGCTTTATTCTTTTTTTTTTTTTTTTTTTCTCTCTTTTTCTTCTTCTTATGCTGACCGGAAATCTAGCCACAAGGCTTCATACCTTGTCGAGGCTAAGATAACCGCGATTCGCTCGGAGATCTCACTTACCCACCGGCGATCCAATAGGTCAGCAATCAAAATTTTGGTAATGGACTTTCACGTCGGGTCATAGATCTTTTTTTTTTTTCATTCTTTTTTTTTTTTCTATACCTTTTTCTTTTCCTTTTCACGTCCCATGTTAGTCTTTCATGTATTTCGGGTCTCTACCTATATGCTTTTATAGTATAAGTAACGTCGTTAAAATCTAATGACGTCACGTAAAACGTCTAATTATTTCTGTCAGTTTAAAAGACATCGATAATCGTCAAGATATATAGCGACCAAGTTTATATACCTATGTACTCGATTAGATTTTATACTTTTTGACTCGTTACTATATAGTTCGTGGATTCGTCAATAATCGACTGAATAAACGTAGTGTAGTATAACATTTAATTATTAGTCGAAATCATGCTCGATATACCTAAATACGCGATCAATTTTATACCGCAGATAAAGAAAGAGGAGAGAAAAATAAATAAACTGTAGAAAAAAAAAAAAAAAAAAAAAAAATGAAAAAAAAAAAACCAAACATTTCTTCATCTTTCTTCAATGACTGATGACAATCGTATCGCGGTAAGTATAATCAAGGTATGTCTTAACGAACACACACGAATAATATCCCTTTCACGAGTAACATCCTCGTCTCTCTATAATATTTAATCTATTATCATTCCGCTCGCGACTTATCAATGTCTAGTCTCGTCCGATTCGCTTATGTATTTGCTGGTGTTTAATCAAGTGTGCCTTTTGCCTGAATGCTTTACCACATACTTCACATCTGAAAGGTTTCTCACCTGTATGCGTTCTCAAATGAACTTTAATGTTACTTTTGTTCAAAAATCCTCTATTACAAATGGAACATCTATGAACCGGTTTCTCCTTACCACCTATCAAACCCGACTCGGTACCATACGGAAGTCCAGTAGTGGTGGAGGGGTTCTTTTTCGAAGCATTTTGCGAACCAGCTGGAGGTCTACTTCGTTTTCTCGATACAGTAGGAGCGGCAAAAGATGGATGAAGCGGATGATCGGGACTACAAGATGTAGAAACACGTCCAGGAGGGCTAAGAGGTGGATAAGGACTCGTAGACGATGGAGTTTCACCGCATGATGTATTTTGTAGACTATTACCGGCCTGTAATCTCGCGGATAATATAGAACCGTAAGTTTGTTGCGTTAAAATATTGTTCAACGTTGGTCCACCACCATGTTGTTGTTGATTCTGTGATGAGTTAGCGTTCGCATTACCGCTTCCATACATCTGTGAAAACGGACTGGGCGATGTGTTGTTATCCTGTTGTTGTTGCTGCTGTTGCTGTTGCTGCTGTTGTTGTTGTTGCTGCTGTGTCTTTGGCGAACAAGCCGCCTCAATCCAGTCCAAATCAATCCACGTGTCCCTAGATGCATTTGGATCGTTTTCCGAACCGGGACCATTTCCTCCTCCAGGTACTGTGGTGTCGGCTATCGCTGAGCCGATTATCGCCGCGATATCCTCTATGTCGTAATCTTCCTGTTGCGTGGACTGCGGCAATTGCTTTGCATTCCCTTGCGGACATGGTGTGCTAGACGAAACTACTGGCGATTCGTAGTATTCCTGATTAGACGAGGGTGTTGGGGACGAAGACTGGAGTTCAGGTCTTTGCGATGAAGCTATGGCGTGGTAATGGTGACCAGGAATACCATTGATACTTAGGTGACCAGTGTACCCGGTGAACGGTGGCAAGGGTTTTAATTCCGCAAGAGATTGGGACCCAACTCCAACCGTGGTACCCAACAAGTAGCTGTCTAAAGCATCCTGAAATCCTGCAGCGTTGTGTTTAACATCTGTAGTCTCGAGAAAATCGTTACCAGTCGTTCCCCATGGTGATAAAAGCAGACTATCAACTCCGACTACTTCGGCTGGCGATCCACTGACGCCTATGTTATTCCCTTGTATTGAATGATGGGATTGTTCAACCCCAGAATTAGGGCCTGATAGATGGGGTGGAGCTCCGGGTCCAGCCTGTTGAGTCTCGTACTTCATTTCACCAATTAGGTCTGATGTTGATGGGGGTGATTCCTCGCAGCGTGAATTTGTCGATTGTAAGATCCTGCGGAGATCTTCCTTTGACAATCCCCCCGTTTGTAGTGTCGACCTTGATCTATTACCGTGGCGATTTTGTGATGTTGTTATAACGTTGTAGGGTGATGTAGCGGCCAAATTATCGTCTGGATCTTCCAAAACGTCGCAACAATATTCAACCTTTACCCCACCTGAGGAACAGTTCGTTCTTTCGTTTGCTAGTGTCGTGTTGTACTCGGACTTTATGTTCGCGGCTGTTGATGCGCAGTTCGCGTTTGTTGATGATGTTGATACCCGGGATGTGGACAACAACGAGCTGAGTAAAGACGTGTTGAAGTCACGAACCGAAGGGCAAGATCCGTCGTTGGAACCCCGAGGACCAGGGACGGAGTCTGGCGCCTCTTCGGATTTGATCCTGACGTTTAAAGAGGACAGAATACCGTGGAGGGAGTCCGGGGACGTCGCCTCGGCGACGTTGCTCCCTGAGTAATCTTGCACAGCTGTTGATGCCAGAAGAGAACAAAGGATGTTGCTCTGTGTTGTTGAAATCCCGTCTCGTGGTGGGGGCGACGTTTGTTGTTGAACGTTTCCCGATCCCGACGACGTCGTCGCGAGCAGAGCAGATAGCACGTTGCTCTGCTGTGCTGCAGAGACGTGGTGGTACCCAGATGAGACTACCGCCACATTTGTTCCGCGTTGATCCGAGTCGTTTTGCTGCCTTAGGCAGCCTAGCGTCGAGGTTGGACCAACGTCGAGGGGTGATATTGCGCTCCTGGAGGTACTGCAGCTGGAGACGACGATCCCCGTGTGGTGGCTGCAGGGTGTCGATGCCGAGGGCGAGTACGAGGGCGCGGGCGAACTCGGGGTCGTCGTCGGAGCTGGACTCCCGTAGTTGACAATAGGGGTCCCGGATGATGTCGACCTGGGCCCCTCGTCGACGCGGGCGGGGCCTGGGGGAAAAAAGGGACCAGGGCTCCACCAGGGATCCACTCTACTGCCGGGGGTGCTGCAGCCTCCAACGGCCCCTCGAGGACCTGGAACAATAAAAATACCACCGAGACAAGTTAGCCACGTACCATGCTATTCACTGATCTCTATAACAATCTTAACAAGGGGTCTATTCGCGGATAATCATTTTTACTATCTATGGTAGTAGGTATTGAAAAAGTTGTGTGAATCTCTTAAAATTAGGCCGGCAGACCAACGAGAAGACTTGACATCGCTAAAGCAAGACCAAGAAGTATTTTGATGAGATTGGAAAATGTTCCTTATACACGATACAGGTATTGAATTTTTTAAATCTGACTAACGCCTGAACATTATTCAGATTTATTTTATAGTCAGATCTTGCGATAGTGATCCAAGCATCTCTGATATAAAACCCTTTCGAAAGCCATAAAAATCTCGTAAAACAGAAAGCACCATAATTTGTTAGATTCGTTGTGACCTACGATGGTATCAAAGGATGCAAAATATGGAGGGGAAGTATGTTTTACTGCGTGCATTCAGATAAAGAGATAAAGATTGCCGAGTCAAATGGAATTCATTCGACTGTTTCCCTGATTCGCTGAACCGCACAAATTAATTGAAATAAATAGTGTTACAGGCTAAAATTGATATGGCTATTGAGTCAAAGGCGAACTCAATTTCTTGACAAAATACGTTTTTTCTTTTTTTTTTTAATTCAACGAATCCTTTCTCTCTTCGCATGAAATTCTTGGATTTTCGGTTATAGAATATCGGCTCCTTGTGCAGTGATCCGATAAGATTGCGGACGTTGATTTTCACCCATGAAAAAAAAAAAAAAGATACCTGATGGGCTTCATAATATAATAAATAGAATAAACTTATCAGCTAAGAGAGTATGTATGTACGGTTTTAACATGGAGATTTTTTTTCCATATGTCAGACATTCTTATCTCATCCTAATCAAAATGTAACAAAAATATTAAAAGCTACCTTGCATATGGATTGGGAACGTTTTAAAGTTAAAATAAACCGTCTATTGGGGTTAAAAGATCTGAAATCAAGATGAAAAAAAAAAAAAAAAAAAAGTTTGAGGAATAGTGCCGAGATGATACCTGCGAACGAGAAACGATCCATGATCGGTATAGCCTGTCGAGACGACGATATGCCCATGCCATACGACTAAGAAGCAACCTATCGAGTACCACCACTCTACATCGAGAAGAAGAAAGACTTGCTCCAGCTAACTAGGTCAGTAGCACACAACCCAGCCACGGACGGTTACCCCCGCATCGGTTCACCAACCAAATTGTTTTTTGCTCACGGGACCCTTTTTCACTCGACAGAAATTTAAAACTGACAATGATCAAATAATTCATTCGATTTAACAGTATAAAATATAATTAAAACTGTCTCACGATCAGATTTCCAATTCTACATCGAATTTCTTTCCTTATATATTTATATACTTCTGTATAGTACTACTTATTTATTTCTTTTCATTTACTCTTATATATACAGTTTTCTTATATAGACATTTTTTTTTTTTTTTTTTTTTTTTTCTTTATTATTTTTCGGGTGTAATACAGATTTCCTTTTTTTACTGCAAATTTCTATAACATAGGGATATAAAATCGGTGAAAGAAGGGAGAGAAAAGACACGGTGATTCTTAAAATCGAACGAGGTCATCGAGGTGCACGCATCCGCATATCGGAGTACGCGACGTCATGCAAATCAGGCCCATCTCTGGCTCTCCTCTCTCTCTCTCTCTCTCTCTCTCTCTCTCTTTCTCTCTTTCTCTCTCGGCACTCTCACTCTTTCTCTCTTCATCTCTTTCTCCCCCTCCCCCACCCCCCTGAATATCCCCTCTTTTCCGTCTGTTTGTCTCCATGTCTCTCACGCGTTCCGTTTTACCAAAGTGTCCGTCCTTGTCTGAGGGGTTTGCGGCGGGATAAGCGCGAGAGGGGAAGGGGGGGGGGGGGATAAGGGGTAGGGGAAGCTCGACGAGCAAAATACGTGGGGCGCCGCGGCGCAGGGACGAAGAGGGGGGCGTCGAACCGTGACGCGCCCGGTACCGTTATCCAATGGCGCGGAAGAGCCTCTTTGCCATTCCGGTACGTTGCGCTTCCACGGTTTTAAAGTCCCACTTTTTGGGCCTACGACAATGGTGGGCTACTTGTCAATGAGATCACTGGGTATCCAGCCCGGGCGAATTCGATAACTATATATACTATACCCATACTAAAAAACAGTTTCATTTGTATGTACATACGATCACACCTCGAAACTACATATATATTCAAATTTATACGATTTATTACCATTGACAAGGATTCTGTAAATATAAGCGTTTGATAGAAAAATTCGCAAATTCGTATTTGACAAAATAAAAGAAAAAAAAAAAAAAAAAAAAAAAAAAAAAAAAATTGAAAAAAATAAAAAGAAAAGAGATAAGATTATGCATAAATCTTAGATCTCTGATACACATATTTCTGTTTATTAATTTTTTCGTTTTTTTTTTTTTTCTTTCTTTCCATCTGGCTTATTTACACAGTTTGGTATGTAAGTAGCTGTAAGATTGTATACCTGCAGTTATATATATACGGTGTATACGGTAATACATGTGTATACGTGTTCTGTATATAGTTACCAGCGATGTTGGGGGTAGCCAAAGTAGGCCGGAGCACCGTTAACCCGTTGACAGAGAGCCTAAGCTAAAGCTATATAGAAGATTTTGCTAGGCTTGCTCGCGCGAGTTAACACGCGTAAGATCGCTTTCCTTTTCAACGCGAAAATGGCGCGTGCGAACCCTATGCCGACCCACATTCCGAAGTCGTCTGCATAGTCTGTAAGTCTTGTATATATTTATTATTTTACTCACGCGATAATAATAGGTACATATCTATATATCTATATGTGGGATTGAAAATTCACTCATTTCATGATCCCGATCTAAGCTAATTGGGAGTAGCAAAAAAAAAAAAAAAAAAAAAAAAAGGAATCGTTATCATTCACCTTTATGGTAATAAGAACGGCAATTGAACTTTCCTCGATTACACATGGTAATTGGTAGCCAAATCGCGTCACTAATGCCACAAGGTCGTAAGCGCCAAAAAAAAATTTTTGTGGTTCTGGTGGCAAAATATTTTTCGTGCCATATAACATCGTTTGGGCATATCCGCAAAAAAAAAAATAATTTTTTGGCGCTTACGACCTTATGGCATTAGTGCCATAACCGCGATATTATACGTCATATTATATTCTATTATATTGCATTACGTTATTATTCCCTCTGACCTATATAATTATATACTAGGTACACCTATAGACGTGAAAAATAATAATTTCCGATCCCATCGCGACAGGGTACCGAGAGACTCGACAAATGAGGGCCTTATCTGGGCCTAGCGGTATTTGGACTGGTTATATATTTAGCACCGAGTACGTTAACACTTAACGTCGACGGGTATATACATACGTAGGTAAGGTATATAAATATATATGTATATAGATAGACTGCAGGTATGTAATTACTAATTACAATATATGGGTCTTCCGCTTTTGTATATATATATATATATATATATATATATATATATATATATATACGGCTATAATATTGCAGCAAATTATTCTACATCCCACTATCTACGATGCCACAGTATATATTCGCTATATATTTTATAGACCGCATATATACTGTATATATGCGATACATAGGAACTATGTATAATATTCTCAATACGTGTTGTAGGTCAAAGAGTAGGTATAGGTAGGTATAATTCATTGCGGTCTCTTCTCCTGCACCAGCTCGAACACTCGGGAGATAATCGCTCTTGTTTTATACTCATTTCATACGATGTAATCTGAACCCTGTCCACAACCTCGAGGGTCGTAAAGGTGGGGAGGGACACGGATTCTTACCTTAATTAATACCCCAATTAAACAGGAGCAGGTCATCTTAATCAAAACCTATTCTCGGCCATAACCAGTTATATAAAAAAAAAAAAAAAAAAAAAGAAAATATTCTTTTAAATCGCTGAGCTACTCCGGGCTATACGCTTATGCGGGCGTTCGGGTTCCCTGACTAGATAGTCTAACCAGTCGCGGACTACTACTACTTAAAACTACCGATCGGCTAGTTTCATTCAAAGTTCTCTTATATATATATATATATATTTTTTTTTAATTTTTTTCATCATTGTACCTATATTTTTATATAGCTAGATAAATAAATAAATCGTTGTTGTAAATCGAGAGAGATAGAAAGATGCATAGTTTTTTTATTTTTATTTTTTATTTTTTTGTTAGCGGGGGCGTAACGCTAACTGTAAACTGTCGGGTATGTTCTTGGCCAGTACCTCCTTGACCTTGTCCTCCGAACCGGGTTTCATTACGCACGGTAGGAGCTCGGTGCTAGTTGCTCGTCTGCTCATCGTCATCTTTTATATATTTCTTAAGGTTCTAGGTCACGGGTAAGGTATTATAAAGACAATGGTCGAGGAGGAGGCCGCGCGATCGGTGACTATATCGCGAACAACTTCGTGTCTTTAATCATTCTATGGGTTTGTATAAGAGGTGGGCGGAAGTTCCGGGACGAGGAGCAACCAATACCTCTTCCACCACCTACTCCTACTCCTACTCCTGCTCCTACTCCTCCACCTTAAACTCTTTCTCTTCTTTCTCGCACTCAAGAAATACGAGCTATAAGGCTTCACGTCCACGCGTCCGCGCGTACCCGCGTGCTCTATAGGTATTTGCGGAACCTCACCGCCACTCGGAAGACCTCTGCTCGCAATGTGGTACACTGACCTACTCTCAGGCGTGTATCCCCACTCAGGATCTTACTCCGATCTTTTATCTCCCTCTCTTTCTCTCTCTCTCTACAACAGTTTTATCTCCTTTTCGCTCGCTCTCCCTGCGCCTGTACATCTCATACTACTTTCCTCTCTCTCTCTCTCTCTCTCTCTCTCCCTCTCTTACTCGCACGCGTAAAACGCCGTACTATTTCACGTGCGCGTATCATATATACACATGTATGTATTTTAATGATTGTGTGTGCGTATTTCTGTGTGACGAGGAAATGTGAGGCAGAGAGTCACAGCCGTGCAGAGGGAGAAAGAAAGGCAGTGGGCAAGCAGGTTGAATTAAATTGTAGACAGGGCCGAACCGACGTCGAAATAAATTTATTATATTTTTATTTCTATACAATCAATTGAGATAGGATATCGAGATTTTTCGAGATGAATAAATTTTTTTCAATATTTTGACTAATTTTTTTCCACAATTTTATTTCTCCCCCATTATTTTTTTTTTTTTTTTTTATTTTTATTATTATTCATTAAAACTAAGTCTGGCACGTATTTTACCCCGTGGAAATATAGACGAGACACGCGGCCCTGACACTCGCGTGCTGCCCACTGACAGAACAGCGAACACATTATAGCGTTCTCCAATCGCTACCGTGAGCCACAGCATTCGCTCATGATATCCACCACCACTGTGCTGTAGTATAGGGTACGGCAAAAGTCTACAACCTCGTTTGTACCACTACCACATATTGCACAGCGATTCTTCACCATCACGAGTAAAGGAGAAATTTCACCGTATATATCGCGGAGTCGACAGCCTCCGCCAGTACCCCGAATACCTAATGCCCATTTCGCTTAGCAAATGTCAAAGAACCACGCGAGACACGAATAACGTGTAGAGGAGGACCCATATCGATTAATTACTATAGCTATATATATGGTATATTGGAGATAAACAATAATATGGAATATAAAAGAAGAATTATATATATATATGTTCGAAATTTCTATAAGAAACAAATAAAACTAAATAAATGTATAAATAAACGCGATTTATATAGGGGCAGTGAGTGTTCTCTCATGTACTCATTTCGTATACTGAATAACGGTATGAAAGAGTTGGGAACTGTAGTCTAGATGCAATAGGTATATAATATAGTTTTGGTGTCGTATAGCTCTTTGATATAAGTTTTTCATAAATAATTATTTTATGATAAGAGGGATGAATGGGAAGATGAAGAGAAATGGGAATTGGAAAGGGGAAGGGGGATGAAGATTTTCAACCTTTACTTACATATAAGCAGCGTGGTATCCAGAGTGGATTTGTGTGAGGAGCCTGACGTCTTCGTATATTATATATATATCTATCCAGTGGTTAACTGCACAGGTAGCACTGATCACCGAATTTCGTGGCTTTTTGTCAACTTGCACATTCCAACTTGCACGAATGATTATTTTTCTGTTATCGTGGTTATTTAGGAAACGTCTGTGCGTCTAGTCCGTCTGTCCACTGAATAAGTTTATCCTCCACTATAATACACACAGTTTTAATTATAACAATATAATTTTATTCACCGTTTCGATGATTCTTTTTTTTTTGTTTTTTTTTTTTTTATCGGTATTTTGATATATTCTGTTTTATTCACCAATTTTTAGACTTTTTTTTTTTGATTAGATGAACGATATTATCTCTCGTTCAAATTTATAATTTTTCGGCACGTGTGTTTTTTTTTTTTTTTTTTTTTTTTTTTCTTTCTTTTATCTCGGACTTATTGCACTTGGTCAAGTATTTATTTTTGTCAAAATTTGATCATCATACGCTCTCTGTACTAATTGAAAATTATTTTTGTTTATTTTTTATTTTTCCAACACACTTTAACATGCACGATGATCGACGTGTGGTACTAAAAAAATTTCTGTTACCTCCACTGGATGGTATATTTATCATTAAATCGAACGTCAATATTGGTGACAGTTTAAGTCTCATTTGTAAATTATGTCTCACTTTGAAATGGACAGCTGTCAAATTTGTTTTTTTTTTTTTTTGGGGGGGGGGGGGGGTGTATATCGTATATATGACTATTTATTTCGTAAATTTTTATACGGAAAGTAAGATGTTTTGTTTTTGTTTTTGTTCTATTATTTTTTTTTCTATAGTTTAACACTGATTTATAAATCGCGATAATTTTTCGATAATATTTCACCGTTCGATGAAAACTTATTAATGAAGTTTTCAAATATCCTGTATAATATTATGCACGGAAGCATGTCTTCGTTTTTCTTATTTTCATTGACTACTATACCACTTCCTCTTGACACAGTGAAATTCAACTAATTTCTAAAAGTACCGAAGAAGCGAACTGGATGGCCTGTGGGCCCTTACTGTGAGGGGCCTTGCGTGGTTCGGACGGGCCCCTACTCGGGGCCTCCTTGGGCCCCCCCACCACAAGGACAATTTCGAGCCGACAACGTCCCCCCCCCCTAACTTCGATCCCACCATGCCCACTTCTCTTCTCTTCTCTTCTTTCTCTTCTCTTTGCTTCTTTCTCTTCTCTTCTCATCTCTTCTCTTCTCTTCTCATCTCTTTTATTATTCTCTTCTTTCCTGTGCTCTTCTCTTTTCTTTTCTTCTCTTCTTCCTACTCCACCTGACATACGACGCCCTACACGCGGAAGCGTGATCCCGCTGTATATACAGTATATAGAGAGATATGTGGTGGTTGCGGAAGATGATGCAAAAGGTTATCCGTAAATTTGCGTTTTTATCTATGAGATTAAATAATGATAATATGTTCTCCATTTTTTTTTTTTTTTTTTTTTCTATAATTGGAATCGAAAGTGTGTAAGGTGTTCGGTTTTTAGATTAACGAACATACTTCCACTTGGATTATAATTTTCCTATATGATTACACCATATTTCTCAGACGAGAGAAATGTGTTTTTTTTATTTTTATTATTTCTATCCTCAAATATCCAAACGGTTATAGAAAAATAAATGAAATATTTTTATATTTTCAACCTAAATTTGGATAAAATTATTAGCTAAGAAGTTGTAACGAAATATATATATATATGTATGTTTGTACGTTTATACGAATAGGAAGGCAATATCTTCTGCAAATAACCCAAAATATTTTAAGCTTATCTTTTCTTTATCGTTTTTTTTTTTTTTTTTTTAGTTTTTTTTTTTTTTTTAACTTGTATCTATATAAATATAGTATCTATGTATACCTACTACGTATTAAACCGTTATATTTATATAGTTATAGACAGAATACTATAGCTGACTTCCTCATGGATTACATCGTATGATTATATGCGGGTGTGAGACTGCAGCAGCAGCAGCAGCAAAGGATCGAGTATACGATATATAGGTAAGTATGAAAGATTCATTTGGACAACATATATGATACAGTTTCGGTTCAGAAATTGTACTGTTATTGATCCGGTTACTGTTATAATGCCTATAGCTTATAGTTATTAACATAATTTGAGTAATTGACGCGATTATATTCTTTAAATATAACTGATGTCACACATTGCATGGATATTGTGTATATAACGACATTAACAGCTGATGGATGCTTGTGTTCATACGAATCATATGGATATTTTAATCCGTCTGCAATTTTTGCGAGATCTTTCGAAATCGGGGAAATCAGAAAAATAACAACCAACATTTGGTTATTATATGCACAATCACATTTTTTTTGTTCAGTCAATCAAAAATTTCGTTGGGACGACCAAAATTTTGGCTATTCCAACAAAAAATGTGATTGTGGATATAATAACCGAAATTTTGGTTGTGTCAACAAGATTTTTTTCTGAATGTAACCGAAGATTTGTTCTTATATATTCCAAGAATTAATACAATTCTGCACAAGTCGCGTTCTCCTTCGATATTACTCATTCCTTACAAAAACTGTTATACGCCTGCTTACAACGGGTATTAAATTCCACGAAATTCCACACCGATCATACGTATATAGGTAGGTAGGTAACTACACGTGTTCCGATTTATTTTTGAATGATGAAATATATACGAAGTTTAAGTGGGTAGTCAAATCGTTTGCTAAATTTACAGAAATATAACGGGAATAATAAGAAATGCATTGATTTGACCAATGCCAAACGATAATGTACATTACGTACGGTATGGGTTTCCGTATATACGCAGCATGAATGAAACCCAAATTCACTTCCTTCGAAAATGTTAACACATCGGAATCTCTCGATTAAATTTAGCACGGAAATGTACCCTTTTTTATGTTCTTATTACAATTTTCATTCGCGATAATGATTATAACTATGTAAATGCGTATAGATATCCAATATCCTTCGTTCTCGAATTAGTACCACGCGAATCGTATATTTGATAATACAGATTTTTATCGACCTATCAAATAATTTACAATAATTCATCGCATTAGGGTAAATTATAATTGAAATTAGTGTTTATTGATTTTTATTTCTGTATATGTTAATCGTAAAATCGAATGTAATTATAATCGTAAATAATCTATACCGAAGAACAATTTTTTTTTTATTTTTTTTTTTTTTTTTTAATATATAATTGGCATATAATTTCGTAACTATAGCTGTTATGTGGTTACCTTCAGAAGGCAGCGATACGATATTCTTGAAATTAATTAACTACGTTGCAAAATTTTATTATATCGTCTAATTTGTCGAGAGTTTAACCGTGTAGTAAAGGGATGTTTCGTACGCTTTCAGCACATACCTCGTCATGCTGTTGAACCACGAGAGACTGTTAACTCGCCTTTTTTGCCTTACGGAAGACATCTTAATACCAGCCTGTAGAATTTCATTTCAAATGCGTAATAAATCCCAACATGTATATATTCGCAATAAATCATTTGATGAAAAAGCTTGGAAAGCGATTTCGAAAAATTCCAAAATTCATTAAACCAATTCATTACACGCATAGTAGAATACCAGTTAAATCTCTTTCTCCTTCTCCCTCTAATTCTTCAAACTAACGCATAACATATAACGGTATGAATTTACAGCCTTCTCCTTTTTTTTTTTTTTTTTTTTTTATCCAATTGCGTCGAAACAACGTCAGTTTTCTTACACCTTTAAATTTTAATCCCTATAGCTATTACAAGCTACGGTAAAAACGTAAAAAAAAAAAAAAAAAAAAAATTGTCCTTGCTAGGACTAAATGACCTCATCGTTTGCATCGTAGACCTACTACTCTCAGTTTTCTCGGAGTCCAAGGGTTTATTATACTTTACCTCTATAAGTACGAGGTGGTGGTAGAAAAAAAAAAGAAAAAAAAATTGACGGAAAGGGTCAACAAAGTGGTAGAATAGTGGTTTGTAACGGTGTGTTCGACATTTTCAAAACTGTCCGGGACTTTTTTTTTTTTTTTTTCTTCCATCTTCCCCGTTCCTCATTTACGGGACCGGGACCGACTGGCACAAATTTTGAGTAGCGGTCCCGGACGTTTTTTCTAAAAAATTTTTTTTTCATCCCAACCCTTTGAGCCACGGGTTCCGTTCTCTAAACTGTTTAGCTTTCTGATTTTGGGACTTATTACCGAAATACTCTATAGGGGTTGGAACTTAGACCGAAATTTTTCTTCCCTCTGATTAAAATACGAAATGTTCTAAAAAAAAATTGTGTACTTTTTTTCTTCTTCTTTTACCTACACCTTTCTTATATCAATAAGTCTGCATCGTAACCGATCACTTTTTCCAACCGTGCATCAGGTAATAAATGAAAAGAACGCGTATACGTCTTCAACGGGACAGAACTTATCCAACTAGGTAGTATTGTTTAATTAACGCAGTTCTATACTTCGTCTGAACATATTTTAAACAATAGTTTGAGTACGTATAACTATATTCTCTAGCCATCACGCGGTTCGAGTTGATATGCGGTGGTGGCCAGAAAGCGCCGAGGCGTAAGAGCGGCGGGTATACTTTCTTTGGACTGAGTAGCGACTGGCGGTACCACTCACTCTTTTCTTAATCCTGATCCGAATCTAACAGATTTATATTATTTTTATCATTGTGCATGGATTTTATACAGATATATCACGACACTAATGCCATAAGGTCGTAAGCGCCAAAAAATTATTTTTTTTTGCGGATATGCCCAAACAATGTTATATGGCACGAAAAAGATTTTGCCACCAAAAACACGAAATTTTTTTTTTTTTTTTTTTTTTTCGCGCTTACGATTTTATGGCATTAGTGACGCGATATATATACCGTACTACTTATATGAACTACACCCACCTTTGCGTACTATACATATTCTATATCGTAATTTCTGGTATAGTAGCTCCGTAGTCACCGTAGCGTATAAAATTTTTTTTTTTTTTTTTTCTTTTTCTTCTTCCCCTTCCCGTTATAAAGCCAAAATATTTTGACACGGGCTGTTTCGAAACGAGAAAATTTACGATACGTATTTGTCAAAAGTTAGACAGAGTATAACCACCGGGTCTAGCTGGAACGTTCATCACGCACAAACGTTCAACCCGCACCCTTGAGACCATATCTATATATTCATTTACCGTTATATATATAGTAGTACCTCAGTTTTCGTACGCATAAGGATGGAAGGACCTCTTCCCTCGACTTAACGCTCAAACAAGTTTATTGGACCCAATAAAAATGGCGACAAATATATATATATGCGACGGAGGACCTTACTGACTTTATGACGAACTTTTCGTAACCATAATTATATTCGGGCTCCTTATACCGGTAGCCTACACAAGATATTTGAGCAGATTTTAGTCTCAAAACTATCTCTAAGTAAATATATTTAAAAAAAATATATATATAAATATGTATATTTTTATATATGTATGTATATATTCTCATTTGCGTAATTACGACTCGTTTCGCACCAAGGGAACGAAGATTTCGTAAATCAGTTTATTTATTTATTTATTTATTTAATTTTTTTTTTTTTTTTTTTCCCTCTCTCTCTCTCTTATTATTCTGTTCGGTTCTCTTCGCGGGTTCTCTGATCCGTGGCAGTGATTGTTTTTCTTTTTGAAATCGATTTGCTGACCGCGTTAGTCGTTGAACACTGGAATGGACCATGCTGCATGTCTCCGTCAATTTATAATTCACGTCTGGTCTCGCGTCATTGAATCGACTATAGACGTCACCGTGTAAAATTCAGATATATATATATATCAATATATTCAAGCCGATTATATTATATCAAAAAAGGTAAACTTTTAGGACTTTTCTAAATTTTCAAATATTTTAACGCCCTGCCCTGCAAGAAGGAAGGCCGTTCGAACGTCACACGTGTTTGACAGACCTTTTCTGTCCGTCTAAATTTCAATTTTGACTTCCTGACCCAGTGAGAAATACTATTTATTGCGAAATTTTGGATTTACGATGGTCGTACGCCGCGCTAGGCTAACTTATCTGACAATACATTTGTTTGACGACATTCGTACAGCTCAGAAAATTCAAGCACATATTTATTGCACTCTTTGTATACTTAGATGCTGTATAGGATACAGAATTCTACTATACGGACATGTGGCATGCATTTTACGGGTATATTTGCAAAGGGAAACAGACAGCGCAAGGTCCTTCAAACTTCTGCTAGCGAATATAATTCATTGTAAAGAATAATGCGGCACACGTTGCGAGTAGTACAGGATTACGTCGAAAAACGTCAAAGGCACGCGTTTGGCGTTAATATATGATATATGGCCGAGTCGTGTGCGCGTAATAAATTACCAAAATGCATGTAAATAATGTAACCGAAGAAAATTATAGTACCTACGTGTTTCAAATTTCGAAGACATTCTTAGAATCTCAAGTAAAAAAATAAAATAAAGAAGAGCAACAATAGCTGTTGTACTGATTCAATTAAATATCAATTAAATGTTACGGTATAGTTAAACGAATCATTGCAATATCTGTTGCAAATTGGTGTTCCTGCGTTTATTGAATTAAAAAATAATTGATGGAACACAGCGGTAATAATTTTTTTTGTGTGTAATATTATAGTCCAGGAATTTTAGCACCGAAAATGGGTTCGCGACGCAAAAAATCGTGATAATTTATTTTTCGATTGGATTATGTCAGAGGGTGTCCCCTAAGTGTAAAACCAAGTTTGTGTCGTCCGAAACCGCGAGCGTTACGCCGCCATCTTGAAAAACGTTTTTTTGCAAATATCTCGGAAACCGTGAGTTTAACATTAAAAATTGTAAGGACCTTTTTTGTAGAAGATAAAATTTCCCATCTTTTTTATTCGAAATTTTTTTCTCTACTAATAATATTTGCCGAGATATAGTCGATTGAAAAAAACAAATTTTTGTTTTTTGGAAAATATCTCGATAATTTGTGGAAATACGAAAAAAAAATGTAAAAATTGGTTTTTTCGATCGACTATATCTCGGCAAATATTAACAATAGAGAAAAAAGTTTCGTATAAAAAATATAGGCAATTTTATCCTCTACAAAAAAGGTCTTCACAATTTTTAACGTAAAACTCACCGTTTCCGAGATATTTGCAAAAAGGCGTTTTTCAAGATAGCGGCTAACGCTCGCGGTTTCGGACGACACAAACTTGGTTTCATACTTAGGGGACACTCTCTGACATAATACAATCGAAAAATCAATTATCAGGATTTTTTGCGGAGCGAATGTCGAAAAATCCTGGACTAATAAGGAAATTGTTATTTGAGTGATTAGAACAATTTTATTGCTATATGCAATTGTCGAAGTAGGAAATAAAACTTTGATTACAAACAAATGAACTAACGGCAACAATTACCGTATCTTATAAAAGTAGGCACCTATATTATTATAAATATACCTACTTCCGTATTTTTCCAAGTTCTTGTACTTTGTACTTACTACCTCCACTCTATACGTATTCCACGTAGGTACCTGTTTTTTTTTTTTTCTTTTTTTTTTTTTTTTTGCTGAAAAAGAAAAGTACAGCTAGAACTAAGTGTAAACGAAACGAAAGGATATTATCTAGGAACGCAACGTATCGAGATCAAAGAAAACGGTATTTGAATGAACGTTGTACTACGATATATATATAGGTATACGTGAATAATCGTTTGCTAAATTTTTGGTCCAAGCAGAGTGTAGTTTTTGGACAAACAATCGGTTAGGTAGAACTGGGGCTAAATATTTTGAAAGGCTAATTTTCACGGAAAACTGTTTTTCCTTCTTCGGTAGAAAATATTTGGTCCCAAAAATTGAACACGCTTCTCCGGTTCCAACTTCCGTGTTTTCGGATCTGCACGATTTACGAATTTATTACCGTAGCGAAAGGAGGTCGAGCTCCCGGGGCTCCCCACCCTTTTGTTCGTATAGTATGTATCGCTCCCGGTTGAGATATTGGTTTTCGGTTTTAACTTTTCGACTCAACCAAATCGTCGCGTAGCTGATTTTACCTCAATGTTAAGAAATTCTCAGGTAAAATCTTGCGATATTTCCCCGCAACCTGTCGTAAATATAAATTAACCTGTAGTCCCCTTCTTCCTCTTCTTCTTCTTCCTCTTTTTCTTCTCCCTGCTGTATATACCGCATAGATCCCAAAAATTGCTTCTAACACGGTAAATACTTATATTTATGAAATTTACGGTGGTTTTCATAGAACAGGTCTGTGGGCTTAGATTTTGGTCCCCGATGTGGCAAACCGTTGTACCATTCAACCAATGGGTCAGTTTTATTGTCTCTTAGTCGACTACGACCTCGTTGCACTTTGCCAATTCAAATTCCGGGTTTTGAGCCTTACTACTTTGGCAAGGTATTAGCTATTAGGATTACGAAATCGACGGGTGCAGCTTGCAGTCAACGATGGAATATCATAAATTTTCATTCCTCGATACAAATGTTCCGAAGGTTTCCAAGGACGTATATTTTATCGTCCATATTTCTTACCACAATTTTTACACTGCTACCCGTTTTCAAAATACCTGCACTTCGATTTCAGAATCAATGAATGCGGTTTATTCACTTTTTTCATTTTCCCAATTATTGGTACATAACAAGTGCAATTTCAGTAAGCTTGAAGGTTTATCTTTTCCATTTCGTCTGAAATAATTCGTAGGTACAAAATTCGCATATTTTTTGTAAAATTCTGAAATGATGAAAAAGTGCAGCTAGCGGATCAGTGACCTCTCGCAAAACCTATCGCATATATAGCGGACGATTTTCGTGTTATACATACACCTATAATACAAGTGTTACGAAACAGTAGCCAATTATCAAATTCTCATTCGTTCCACAATCGCTATTTTTCGCAATCCATTATTTTCTCGTGCGTGGCCGAGCTGGTGTTGGTTTATACTATATTTTTCTCTCATTTACACTAGGTATAGCCGAAACCTATAATGTGTTATGCATATACAGGTATACATACATACGTAACACAATACTTAAAAATTTCATACAAATGCCTGTACCGATCTGAAACACATATTATTTCAAATTCTAACATTATAATAATGCAAAACGTGGAAATATCAGATATTTATATGATCATACATGTATTAGTATCATGTCTGCATCAAGCATAAGGCAAGACTTGCGTCCGCGTAGTAGCTTCCGCGTGTAGGTACTACGTCTACGTTTTCGCTTCGTGTGTGTATTTGTGCTGGCAATCTTGAGAAGGGGAATGGTCGACTCTGACTCCTAAGGCCTTGCAAGGCCGAGCGCTCCGTCTCGATTCATCTACGTTTTTTTTTTTTTCTTTCTTTCTTTCCTTTTTCTTCGTTCATTCTTTCTTTCTTTCTTTCAATTAGTTTCGTCACACATTCGAGAAGCAATATATAATGTTAGAATTGAAAACCAGGAAACGAATGACCATTGGATTGAAGAACTTTGGACAGGAAAATTGCGTTTGATTATTTCTTTTAATTATTGTACTAAAATGAAAAAATGCGAAATAAAATCGAACAAAAACTCTCCGATATACCTAGACAAGGTCTGCTAAGCAGCTGAGATCGTCTGTAAATTAATGCTACATAAATCGGGAGAAACTCAACCGATTGTGAGAACCACTCGATCTTGACGAATTTCTAAACATGCGATATACCAAGTCGTTTATACTATAAGCCAGTGAACTCTGTTCTCGAAGCGGTGATCGGTATATATAGACAGAAAAAAAGGTTTACTTGACTGAAGATAACTTTTCTTCATCCAAGAAATTTTTCAATGGAGGGAATGAACACCAAGAATTTCTTGAATTTTTCGATTTTGAATCAAGAAAAAAAATTCTTAAGCCAATAAATCTTTGATACTTGATCAAATGGTAGAATAAATTGATTATATTAATACGAATATGTTTCATTAAAATAAACATAGTCAGGTTAGTTTTGAGTACGTTCACACTTTATAAAACAAAATGTCTGAAAATGTCAAATGGCTGAGTCAAAATGTTTTGATACAGAAAAACGCAATAACACCAGTAATTTTAGAAACTAAAGTGAGTATAACACCGATTTTCCAAAAAGTGAACCTTCAAACAACGGATCGCATAAAATATTGTATGCGCCAAGTCCGAGAAGTGTCAAATCCGGTATGGGTCATTTCCAAAAATCAATAATAATATATAATAATTTATTATTTATTATTCAATAAATAATAAATGCTGTAAGCTTTTTGGAAAATTGTAAGTTTATTTACTTTCATGTGTGAGAATAATGCATGTAGTTTTCTTATCAGAATAATAAAAATATATTGTTATCAATTTCATTTTTATAATTGGATGTAATAAACTTTTTTTCTCCATAGAACTAATAATTTTTTGTATTTATTAGTGAATATTCTGGAACCATAAAAATAATAGCCTTAAAAAAGAAAATTATTTAACCAAATATTAAAATATATATTATATTATATTATATTATATTATTTTACCAAACAAAAATTTATTCAGTCAAAAATAAAACTAACTCCAACCAATAGAATATTTCTTGTCCCAAGAAAGTTTTTTTCTTGGTTTGAGGAATTAGTTTTTTGAGACGAAGAAAATAATGTCTTCCATGAAGTAAATAATTTCTGGATCCAAAGAATTTTTCACTCCAATCAAATACAAATTTTTGTTTTGGTTCAAGAAAAAAATTTCGAAGAAATTTTCTATCTTGGTTCAAGCTATCTTTTTTTTTTCTGTGTATCTATACATATATACACTGATATCAAAGAACCAGAAAATCGATAGGTATATCAATTTGTTCGCCAATTATTTTCATCTTCTTATTCCGATTATTATTTAATCTCTATAAACAGATAAGACAACCATCTAAATTGCCCTATGGAAATGTTAGAGGTATTTAGGTTGATACCACTCGACGGCCCTAGAAACTAGTTAACGTTTTCTATTCGTCCGCGATCACGATCGTATATATACTACGTCGTAGGTATATAGGCTTTGTAATTCGTGTATAAATATATCGCGTCATTAATGCAATAAGGTCGTAAGCGCCATAAAAAAAAAAAAAAAAAATTCCGTGTTTTTGGTGGCAAAATCTTTTTCGTGACATATAACATTGTTTGGGCATATCCGCAAAAAAAAAAAATTTTTGGCGCTTACGATCTTATGGCATTAGTTATATCTATGACATATCAAAAAGTTACGAAAAATAATCAATATAAATAATAATAAGGATTAGTCAGATAATTTCTTTGCCTACTATATTAAAATATATATTTAAAATTCTAAAATATATATATTTCGGTAAAAAAAAAAGAAAAAGATATGCGAGAGCATCCAATGCATTTTTCAACCGGGGGACCAGTTTGGCAAAAATTTTTTATACCCGAATATATATAAACTGGCTGCAGCAGTTGGGTAACGAGCATATACGTGACGAGGAAGTCACGCGGCCTTTTCGAAGAGCTGCGCGAGAGTAGGGTACACGTAAAAAAAAAAGAAAAAAGAAAAAAAAAAAAAAAAAAAAACCCTCTTATTCCCCACCATCGCGTATATACCAAAAAAATGAGGACACCGCCTCTGAATGTCAAGCAATCCGGTAGGGCCCCAAATGTTTGTGGCTTGTAACGCGTATCCCCCCGCGGATCTCTTTCTTATATGCTGTATATAGTAGGTATATATATAATGCAAGTAATATAGGTAAAGGTTTAATCATTTTAATCATTTTATTGATAATTTGGATAAATTTAAATATATTTATACATTTTATATAATTATTGCTCTTGTTCTCAATAGATTAAGATTACTTTAAATAGTGTTAATATTTATATAGAAACTGAGCTAAGCTGTATCGGTGGATCACTAATAGTTATAGCTGTCTATGCCCCGTTTACTATTTAGCTCTTAGAAACTAAAAGTGGGTAAATAGCGCGAAGAATAAATATAAGATTTTGCTGATTTTATAAATCATAGCTATAATAGCTATAGCTACCACGCGATATATACTAATATGTTTGGTGCATAAATCGTAGGTGATGTGTAGGCGTAGATATATAGCGTGAAAATATATTATATTCTCCGCGCATGAAAATAGAAAAGAAATTAAAATATAAGAAATAAATAAATAAATAAATAAATAAATAAATAAATAAATAAATAAATAAATAAAAATGAAAATAAAAACAAAAAAGTTGAGAGATAGCGAGAGAGGATTGAAAAAAAAAAAAAAAAAAAAAATCATCCTCCTCCCACTAGTTTTGTCCTGTTTGCCAAGTGGGCCAAAAGAAATGGAGAGTGAGTCTCGTGGTCGTGCGCGGTGGTCGTGAGCTCGCGGCTAAGATCTTGGCTCTGACTTCTGAGCCGCAAGTTTTCGAGACGTTATAGGATAGGAGGAATCCATCTAACTGTTAGATTGAGCCCGTTACAGCTCTCTCACAAGGAAATTGTACCGCGTAATCCTCCTTTCGGCCTTCTGCCTTCTTCCGTGCTCCTGTATATAGCTAGACGTCCGTAAATATAATTTTGTTTAAAGAGATTCCGGAACGATATATCTTACTCATCTTACTCACAAATTACGACACGGAAAACGTTCTATTTATCTCTGTTTTTTCTTTTTTTTTATTATTATTACTTGGAAAAACAGAAATGATTCTATTACATTTTGTAATTTTTCTCAAAATTTTTTTTTTTTTTTTGATCATTTGTACCTCGTTTATCAAAGTCTAAACGATTATATCTGAAAAATAGATTGATTCCTGAAAATATTCTTAACGTGTCATGCGGTTTACGAATTTTATGAAAACGGACGAGTATGTGTAGCATCAGAAGGCATGCATTACCTTAAATTCGAATTTTCAAGTATCCGCTGCGCAGACGCTGTGAATTGTCAACTAATATATATATATATAGGCGTATGTAAATGTAAATGTACATGCACATGTACATTATACATATATATACATCGTATATATTGTATGGCTGTGTATATAGATAATGTTACGTTGCAAGCTATAAGTATTAAGTACTCGCGTAGCATAGGTAAGTGTGTTTATAGGTCAGTGGCACAACACGCCGCCACAATACAACTACCTGGCAAAATCCTATACTATATATCGCCGGTGTTCATTGTTCTTGAACTTGCGTGTATCACCGACACGGCTGATCCTATACCATATTACAGTCAATGACTTCCTCTCACAACCAAATAACTATTCTTAATAGCACAAAGGATAAATGGCTTGTGTCCTCGACCAATGTCGATCAAAATCGCAGCTTCTTCTTCTTCTTCTTCTTCAGCATCCTGTATGTATACGTCCTTAGATTTACTCTATCTCTCAATTTTTTCATACAGTGATGAAAAAATAAAAAAAAATAAAAAATGTTCTAAATAAGAATAATTATCAAATTTAACGGTCAGAATTATTACTATTATTATAGATCGAAAAATCTAACTATCTAAGTTTTTCTACAAATATTCTATCGATTAAAATTATTATTCAAGATAATTTTGCGATCCAAAAATGAAGATCGAAATTTTCTCGGATCAAATCAAAATTTTTGGATCGTAAAATTATCTTGAATCAAGTCAACCTTTCTTTCTGTGCATAGTTATCGATGAGACATTCACATAATGCTGTTTAGTTAGCAAATTCAGTTTATTGCTCGAGGTAAGTATACTACAGTGTTTTTTTCGTTTGCATATAACTAGGTAGGTATATCTATAAACTTAATTATTAGATAACGTATTGAGACGAAGAAAGGTGAAACAGAAATGTTGACGGGGCGGAACGTGATTTTCGTGCGACTTGTAACTTTTGCCAATTTTTCTAATTGTCTAATTGACAATTATTATATTTATTTATATTTCATGGAAAAATTTGTTCCTAATCAATACATACACACATAAGAATCATATTGCATAAAAATGTTTAAAAGATATTCATTGAATGAGATATAAATTGTCACATACATATAGTGTCATATAGGAATATGTCGTGATCATTGAAATACCTATATATAAATTTTATACATTACTTTATTTTATTTTATTTTATTTATTTATTTAGTTATTTTTTTTTTTTTTTTTTTATCGACATTTCTTTATCGTCCTCGGCTCAACTGTTTTGCAGTAAATTTTACATAACTTCGTACTGACATTACGACACTCAGATAGATATATATACCCAGCACTGGGTACTAGGCGGTATAACTAAACATAACA
Organism: Tenthredo mesomela; assembly: GCA_943736025.1. Lineage (NCBI taxonomy): Eukaryota > Metazoa > Arthropoda > Insecta > Hymenoptera > Tenthredinidae > Tenthredo > Tenthredo mesomela. Next base: position 18,380,695 of record OX031016.1, on the reverse strand, counting down.
ATGATTTTTAGCCGATTGTATAACGTGTATACTACATAGGTATATATATATATATAGTATATTCGTACTCTATAGTAAATAGCATAGAGTATATATATGTATATACATATATAAAAATATATATATATATATATATATACATCGCAAAGTCCTGGTGGTCTAAGTTTCGAGTTCGTTGCACCGTTGCAACATTAATTACGCGCTGTTATTCTGTAAGTTTGTAACAAAAATGGGCAATGAGTGGGCATTCGACACACTACTGACTACGCTGACCAGTATAGTTTACTCAATATCTATAAAGATATGCAAAGAAACGTCTCGCTAGTATAAATATAAATACTCTCAATTCTTTATAATGGTATAGATATCTATATTATTATATCTATATATACAAATTTTGTTACATGTGCTTCCTTATATTTTCTCACGTTCGAAAAAATTCCAAATACAGGTCCATCAATGGTCTAAAAAATTGTCGCATTTTTTTTTTTTTTTTTCCCAAATTCATATAGTAGAACCTAATCTGTATTATATTATACACAACGCTTTATTTTGTTACGATCAATAATTACCTATGCGAATAGGAAATATCTGATACAGGTATACATAATAAGTATAATGTTATACAAGTATATATATATATATATATATATATATAATATATATACAGCTGATGAAAGTTTTCTTAGATTTATTTTATTATTTTCTATATATATATATAATATAAATAATATAATAAAACATCGAATATAATTACTTAATTAATTATTTAATATTATTATGAACTAATTATATTTAATTGTGATCTTATGACTGTACAGCTGTGTGATACGAAGAGAGATTGTGTTTATAATTATTATTTATTGATTATTTAATTAATTTAAAAATAAATTTTTTTTTTTGGAATTGCAATAGTGCAGCGAAAAAAATAAAATTTCAAAATTTTTGAAAATTTAGGTTAAATATTTAACACTTCTAACCCAAATTGAACGGTGACCGGTTGTAATACGAATAATTGACTTTTACTTGAAACGCGTGCTGCCCCAGATTCAGATTCAATTGGGCACAAGAAACGCAGAAATTCGTGCGCTGTAGAAAGAAGCAGATTATAGACAATGCTTCCAGGTCCCAGTTTCACGTGAGTATAAATATAGATCATATTTCTTTTTTTTTTTTTTTTTTTTACTGTATAAGGTGTTAAACTAATAAACTATACAGATTGAAAATTTAGTCTACAGCTTAGGATTAAATTGCAAAAAAAAAAAAAGAATTGAATTGAAATTAGGTACTTATCCACTCATAGTGTCATTGATATTAATCTGATTTGAAATTTTGTTAATTTCGATAAACTGTATGATCATGCCGTCATAAGTGAATCTATACAAGTACTGCAAGAAGACAATCAAGTAAAGCTTTTGGTTTAAATTGAATCGAATCAATTAGCACAAATTAGAATATATTTACCGTTGGCCCTTGCCGGGGTCCAAACGATGTCACGATTTCGTACAATTTCTTTTTGTTGTATTGTAAGAAAAAGAGTTGGCAAGCACTCGTGGGTGTCGAACCATAACTGCAGCAGCGTGCTAAACCCGCTACTGCTGCAGTATATAAGTATACTAGCTGTTTCGTTACAATATAGGTATAAAATATAATATATTTATACAGTTATTAAAAAGATTTTCAAAAAATTATACATTTTTTTTTTTTTTTTTTTTAATTTCTCTATGAACAATAATATTATTTATAGGTATAATATAATATAAATCAATCGTACCTATATAGTACTATAGCTTTGGACGCGATAATGTTTGAAGAAAAAACAAATAGAAAAAAGAAAGCGTTACTATATAGACGGGAGTCCGATTTTAAACGCCCACAAACGACGAAGCTCTAATACCGTTTGCCTCTGAAATACCCACAGGGAAACGGTAAATGAGTTCATATTATATATACACGCAGGTGTATACCTATATATATGTATTATATATATATAGGCGTTTCGTTTTAGAAGCAAAGTGCAAGAATTTGATGAATTGCGGTGTAGACTGTAGTAGGTGAGTTATATATTTCGTCCTTTGAGGTCGGGGTGCGCCTCCAGAGATCACTTCCTGGTTCTTTCTAAATAAACTCTAGGGATAACATCCCGCTGAGTTTTGTGGGCTGATTTTTGGCCACAATCGAGGCAAGGTGCCTCGTCCAATTGTAAACGTCAGGTACACTCGAATTTCGCAACCGAAACGAATTTCCTATGGTTACATAGGTAACCCGCAGATATACCTAATACTTATATATAACTTTTGACACGCAGGGGTTCGTAAATCTTTCCTAATGAATTATCGATATAATATACTAGCGTCAATATAAAAAAGAAAAAAAAAAAAAAAAAAAATTTGCAAAATTTCAACATCACGGTATCAAAATTATAAATCATTATTAATTGAATAACGTATAGCTTAGAAAAAGTTCAATTATCTGATCAAAGGATGAGTAAATCTGTAAACAATATATAGGAAAGGTAATAATTTATTATTGTGGGCTTAAATTTTATTAATCTAAATGTATTTAACAGTATAATAGATCGAGAGAGCTCCGTATAAACGCATATCGCGTCACTAATGCCATAAGGTCGTAAGCGCCAAAAAAAAAAAAAATGTTGTGTTTCTGGTGGCAAAATCTTTTTCGTGCCATATTACATCGTTTAGGCATATCCACAAAAAAAAATAATTTTTTGGAGCTTACGACCTTATGGCATTAGTGACGCGATATAGTAAACGTTTGGTATAGAACTGTGTCAACGATAGGATAGATATACCTATACTACTTGGCTACTCGCGTCTAATTAAATGAAATATATATTTATTCCAAGACCGAATATACTAAACATTCATCGAATGATGTAGTACCATACGGTTTGGGTTGCGGTTCTAGCTTGTGCGCGCATCTTCACTTTTACCGTGAAGCGAAGAAATGCGTGGCTCGTCGATTTTCGCGTGCTTCGAAGCCTAGAACCAGCCAGCCTTCGCGTTGTTTTGCTTTCTCTTTCGGGAGTGGCACGCTCTAGTTCGCTTCTCTATTCCATTATCTATACGTTATAACTTATAAACCCGAGACAGAGATTCACTGACAAAAATTCTTCGCTGACTACCTATACCTATATATAGTAACGCACAGATGCCAATCTTGAATTAGAAAATTTTTCAAATTAAATTATTATTATTATTATTATTATTATTATTATCACACTTGAATTCCAATTAGATTATACATTTTTTTATTTATTATACCCTTTACGGAATATAATTCAAATAAACGAAATCAATTTGCATCTCAGAATAGATTCACGTCAATTATTTTCGGTTCATTTTTATCCAAAGTATTCAGAACTAGAAAATCATCGTTTCATAATAAAATATGTAGAATAGTAAGAGCGAGATATTCGATAAGAGTAAAAAAAAAAAAAAAAAAGGATCTAGGCGCGAATGAAGATTAAATTGTAATACAGCCTTACCCTTCATCACAATCATGTTGCTTCTTATTTTCCTAAGATCCAGTTGAGTATAGCTGCAAAAGTGCAGTTGGCCTAATATAATAAACCATCGGAGATTGTACCGACGTATACATACATGTAACTTCCTATTGCGTAAACATAGTCTATAATATTCCTGAGATTTTTTTTTTTTTTTTTTTAATTTAATTTAATTTAAACCTGATTGTAGTTAATTAAATGAAAGATTGAGAATCACGAAGTCGTATATAGTTTTCAATATCTTAGACTTGAACCGAAAAAAGGAAATTATTTCCCAAATGAACGAAGAGATGGAATTTTTTTTTTTTAATATCTTTTACAAAAGAAGAAATTATTCGGATTTTTTCGTTCGACTTACGACCAGTTTTTCAGAAATATCTAACAAAATAGAAATCAATTATCTTCAGATCGAAATTAAATTCGTATAGCATAATTATCAAGGGAAGTTCAATGCTGTCTATAATAAAGATTATGGCTTATTATAAATAACATTTATTCGACTTCAAACCCTGCAGCATTAAGATTTGTCTGAAACGTTATACTTTGTTGTTACTTCATTCGTTTCGAAAATAATTACCTGTTGAGTCTCACGAATCTTGTCTAATTGTCAAAGCTGCACACTGCTAGAAATAGACAATTCTCGCGAAAATCATATTTTCAATATAATTTTCAATATTCTCTTTCAAGGAAGGGAGAGGATCCGTTAGGCAGGTAATCTAATCTAACGAAGGAACATTTGCTCACCTTAATGAATAAAAAAAAACTTTTCACTGATAACAAAAGTATATATTATTATTTTTCAAATATTAATAAACTCTCGTTGTTTTGTTACAGTATTTTTTTTTTTTTTCACATTTAACAACAATTAATTTGTACTTAAATTATGATCGAATTAGTGCCTTGGGTGGCATGTATAAAAATAGTAATAAACAATATTGAATATACACATTAAATTATTAATTATGAATTTCAATAGATAATATTTTCCATTTATTATATATATATTAATTATACTATATATATTAACTCTTCCTTTCATAGTAAATTTCTTTTAAATAAAATAAATGTTATACATTAATAAAAATATATTGTACTTATATATATCTATGGTCAGTTTATCAATAGACCTGTTTTTTTTTTTTTTTTTCAAATATACATCCATACCGCAGATTTATTTTTTCGAGACAAATATGTATATCACCCTCAATTCTATAATAATAATATTAAATAAATTCCTAGTTTTGGTCTGTAGAAAACGTTTTATGAGGTAAAAAGATATAAAATAATTTTTATACTTTATGCATCGGTATATTGATACTTTAATAAGAATGTATGAAAGCCAGAATGGCAATTAAACTATTCTTGTTCGAAGAATTTGATTTTGCATTTCAAATATTGCACTAATATATGAAAATATACATACACTAGGTATATAAGTTTGTATAAATTTAATAATATCAATCATATTTCATTCACGAATAATATTTTTTTATTTCACGTAATAACGGAGTTTCTGTAAGTTCATTTATCTCGACGAATCTTTTATTCGCTCTACTAAAGTAATAAATATCTCCTGTATAAATGTCAAACCACAATGCATGTATATGAAGATCATGTCTCTCCAATCTTCTCTTTAAAAATCCGTACGACGCAACGTTTTGCAATTGTTGCAGTGTGTTGATCTGAAAAAAAAAAAAAAAAAAAAAAAAAAAAACACCGTACGATGTAAATTAATTAAAAATATGATCCATTTTTCAATCTGAGAATTCTATCTATAACAAATTTAATACCAGCTTCTATTCTGTAGAATAGATTCGTATAACGATCAGCTATACCATACCGAAGATAAAAATGATGAAAAAAATAACAGAATAATTTATTTTTTCGAATTATATTTTCACCTGTGAAAGTTTGTCCTCGATAGCAAATTTGTCTTCTGGATCTATATAAGCGACGAATTTACGCAGAGGTGTTTCAGCTTGAAATATAATCGGTTCATGAAACCCAGTTGTAACTAGTTGTTGAAATTTTGCAAGACTGCTGCTCGCATGAGCGCATAGCCATGCTCTGAGTGGTGATATTCTTCTGTTAGACTGAAAAATGAGTTATAAGATGATAAAATTGAAATTGAAATTTAAATTTAAATTTTTAAAACTTGGATCTCTTTCTGATTACCTGTGACGCAAATTCTTCATCTCTTAAAGCGTATAATAAATTCATAGCTTTGCAATCGCTGTGACCACATACAATTATGTGTCTTATATTGTTAACTACGCAGCCTAATTCCAGTGCTGCAGGTTCGCACATTGTCAATTCATCGGAAAAGTGTTGTGAATGTGGTACGATGTTCCCAGCATTTCTGACTATAAATCAAAATGATTAATTTTGTTCCATTTAATATTAGTGCGATAGTAGAAATCAGAAATTTGAAATTTGAATACATGTATATGATATGACCATAATTATTATATGTATATCATTGCCTTTTGTACGATATTGTTACGTTATGTTATTTATTCTTTAATTATAAAGCTACATGTACTGACTTAGAAATGAGTTTTATGTATTTATAAAAATGAATGAATTTATTAATTATATATATGGCTGCAGTTTCAAATATTTTGCACTTTTCTCGTACCAACAAACATATCTCCAACATTTGTTTCCGTAAATCTAGTTGGAATCATCCGAGAGTCCATACAGGTGAAGAAAACTGCCTTTGGCTGTTGGATGGAATATATTTCATTAACTAAATAGTATTTAGCATTTTTTTTTTTATTCAAATTTTAATAAAGAACATTTGAATTTCCCGCCAAATTTTTAACCGCGCGTCGTCGTCGATCGCGTCTAAACTGTCTCTACGCACGTTTGCGCAATAAACAGAATCACTAACGAAAAAACTACGTCTAATCACTGTGCAAAGGTCGATAACGTGTAATTATCTCGTATGATTTACTACTCGCTAAAATTATCTACATTGTTTCATCATTTTTCAAACAATATACTTTCATACAATTATTTAATGAGGCAAATAATTGTCGAGGAGATTTTCTTCAGATATGGAACTCTTCGTTTTTTGTTTGTTTTTAATTTCATATAGGCATTCGAAAATCGACTCACGAATAATTACAGAAAGACGATGTATTTTTAAATTCATTTTTTTGCTTTTTTTTTTCCATTCTATTCATGAATATCAAAATATTGACATAGGTATGTTTGATATTGAAACATATAGTATCTACAATAGAGAATTTATTTGAAACTTGTGCCTTTATTTATACCTACTTAGAGGTTTATTATTAAATATAACAAATAATGATTGTTCATTGTTTAATTTGGTAGGAATGTCAGAATTGACAAAATTACACAAAATTTTGATAATCACTTAGGGATATATAAAAGTTTGTCAACTTACTTCGGGGTGATCCCTAACCTGTTGAAATTGTTTTACCATTCCTTCCCTGTGACATTTTCTATATTTCATAACACCTTTAAGTATTCTGTCCATTTATATAACGATATAACTACGAGGAACTGCTGTTTATTTTTTTTTTTTTATTTTTATTTTTTTTTAAAGTCTTTAAACTCTTAGGATGAAAATATTTATGTGCACTTCGACCACCAGAGCCAATCCAGGGTAACAGCCACAATTGTAATGGCAAAAAATTTTTATCAGCCATTTAGAGATTGTGGTTAGGCGGGAAATTTAAATCGATAGTCAACACCGTATCTATTTAGTTACTTGATAAAAAAAATTTCGTTATCTTATTCTGGCTTCATATATTGGATATTTTATGAAGTTATTTTCATATTTGTAATAAAATACGCCTATCTTTGATCATAGAGCTCAAGTTTACTCTGTACACCTTGATAAGCTTATGAATGCATACATGTATATATATATGGGAAAGAATTGGGGGAAAAAAAAAAAAAATTATAGTTACTTCATAACAGACATTATTAGTTTATTGAAGTAATGAAAAAGTAGTACATTTTTAATAATAAAGTAAATAAAAATAATTGGGAAAATTTCATCGTTACTGCTTTATTCAATAAACTTTTTCAAATTCACAAATAGCACACTCATGTAGTATCATCAGACTCATTAATAAACTTAAAACTGTAATATAATATAATATATTATACATGAATATTTAATAACGTAATTGATTATAATACAAATATTAGTCTATTGAACGATTGATGTAGGGACGTAGTTATAAGAAAATATGTCTTTGGCAAAGCCAGAGAGAAATGCTGCACGAATTAATAAACGAATATATGTAGTAAGATTATTTAAATATTTATTATACTCGTGGAGTTTGATTTTATTTTATTTTAATTTACTTTTCTTTTATTTTATTTTATTCATTTAAATAATGATGAAAATATCTCAGTTTTAAACTTACCCTAAAAATAATAGAGAACGAGCGCTAGAATTTAGAAAATATCGTGGAAAAACCATTCATTCTCACACCTTTTGTTTTTCAAACTATTTATCCCTAATATTGATTTCAACAAAACACAATTTACATCATTCTTTATCGCATAGAAAATTCGATAGACTATTATAATAACACTTATTCTTAATTGAATATTTTTAAATTAGGTATTTATGTTACATACGTTTCTAGCACTCATTCCCTATAGGTAAAATTAAGGTCATGTATAAAGAACCGCGCGTATGGTTAACACATGAGCAATATAATATATAGTATATTATCTTAGATCTCTGGTATCTTATGTCATCCATTATTTTTATCATCAACAATTTTAATTGCTTTTCATTCTCGCGTAAGATAAAAAAAAATAAAAAAAAAAAAAAAAATAATAGAAACATAAAGAAACAATACAACAACACATTTAGCATCAGGCAATGGCGCAGTTTTAGCGCTTGATTAGCTACTAGAGCTTAAATTACAATAAACATAATGGATAGAAAAAAAAAAAAAAATTGGTTCTATATCATGCTCGCAGACATGATATGAATTGGAAATAAGTTACAATTCTCATGCTAATTGTACACACTGCTAATTATAATAATCAAGTTATTTCTAACAGTGATGAACTGATTGGACCCGGGTGACACTGCGCCTGGGTCGAGGTAACTTCTATCTTGTCAATGCCGCCGTCTGACTAGCACGTTCCAATTTCTCAAAGTGTTTTCGGGCGTTTCGGATATTTATAAGCGTAGCAGCCGATGCTGTAAATAAAATAATATAGTTCTCATATTAAATTATGAACTTTAGAATTAATTTCAAAAGTTTTTATTTCATTTTCATCATCACGTTAGTGTGCGATAAAGATAATTCGTATATTTATTCATGATGCAAACTCACGTATAGCAGGATCTGACATGATAACCATGACGTATGTATTCGACGTGAAGACGTCAATGAAAGCTGCAAAGTTTGTATTTCTGACTTCCATGCTTTGAAATTGTGCCGCTAATTTACTGAAAATCAAATATTCACAGTAAATATTTAATTCATGTTACTCACCTGAGCGATATATGCTATTAGATTGCTTGTTTGCTTGTTAAATTAAACAATGCGTAACATAAATAAGATACGCATTACATATTAGTCTCATATCTATTCTTGTATTCTTGAATAATTCCAAATAATTTTACCTGCAGCTAAGTTTAAATTGCTTTATTATATTAGAGACTTTTTCAAATCTGTGAACATCCCTGTGTACCCGTCTCTGACAATGACTGATTACTAAAAACGTTGCACGTTCGAATAGCAAAACTTCATCTGCATCAATTATATTCGCAAATTGATTCAAACTTTGCTCTAACTCTTTTACATTCGGGATCAACATGTATACAATTGAAGACCATGCTCTGAAATAATGAAACGATTTTTACAATTTAAAATTAAGTACTTGTTACTATTGTTGTAAATCAGATGGATGACTTTTCTTGATATTTTTTCACATCCATCTAACAATGAAATGAGAATATATACCTGTACAATGTTTCGTCCCATATGCTAGTTCTGAAACAAGTGCATTCTAACGGTAGACTCAATCTTTTCAGATCTTCTTCACGTTCTCGGAATATTATATCTCTTTGATCTTCTTGAACCAAATCCATTTTGTGAACCAAGCAGAATATCTTTGCGTCAGGACTATTCTGAAGGATAGCTTCAAGGCAGCTTTGATAATAGTGCATATCTTTATCCAACTCTCTAGACTCAACGTCAAATACGTAGATCAAGACTTCCACATTTCTGAATATGTTATCCCTTTGCGAGGCAAAGTAATTTTCCATAAAAGCTTCCTGACCTCCACAGTCCCATAAATTCAACACTAAGTTACCCAGAAATCTCACGTGGCTGTGCTCGACGTCGACTGTTCAAATAAATAAAATACATACAATGAAACATACATTATCATTTAGATTTTCCTGAAAATCATAGCTTTGCATTATATCCGTTATCTGATAGGTTTATATGCTTTTGAAAATCAGCTATACAAAGGGAATTGTGAATCAAAAATAGAAATTATATAAAAGAATATATAAAACTGGGTCAGTCATGAGTAAAACCTGATTTCACAAGCCTGGAATGCTCGACTTATTATTAAGACCATTCTGGACCTACGACAATGTGATTAATATAAATTGTGTCTAAATTAAGTATCGAAAATCATAGATCGATGTATAGATAAGACTTGATTAATGATTTGTTCAATTCCTCCGACAGCCTAGAACAACTTTTCATTATTTTTTTTCTCATTCACGATGCTTAACAGCTTCGAGTATGTCTCGCCCTTGAATAGAACGGGGTACAAAGTCCAAATTTGATTGAAAGTAGTATTATAAGATATACTATAAATCCTTACTGGTTGCTCCGAGACGTCGAGTATCTCGAGCAATGTAATTGGCAAAAATGATGCTCCGCATGCTAGTTTTGCCTGAACCACTTTTTCCCATTAAAAGAACCTGCGAATGAAATAAACAAAATTTGACATGTTCTAAGAGGTTGTGCAAAATGTATATTAATTAAATACATTGTATGCATCTAATTTCTGTTCTCAGTTGATTATTATTAAAAATTGATATATAGATGCATACGCATCATTAGGAATGACGACGATATAATGAGATTATAATTATTAAGAAATTATTGACAAACCTTTTTCTTCATTTTAGATTATATGCCCGTATATTTGCTGATTGATATATTATTATTAATATGTCAGTGATTTATTATACAAGCACTGACAATGTGATAACAGGCGAAATATTTTTTTTTTTTTTTTTTTTTTTTTTTTTTTAAATTTCACGAAAAATTTGGTAACGAAAGTAAGTATTATTTTTCAATCAATTGCAATAAAAGCAGCGATAGTGACATACATATACGTAGTATGTATGTACTCTGTTGTCTGCTATCAAATAAGTAGCTATTATTAATACTTGTTGATAGATACCGCGACGTGACGAGGTCGTGCTAGTTGTATGAGTATAATCAAGTGTTGGAAAGAAATCTCGCGGGACGTTGTACTAGTACGCGACTGAAATAAATCTCGTAATTCATTTCTTTAAGTTGAATATAAATTCACATGAAATTAATAATATTAACAATCGATTAAAAAATTAATCATATAAATAATTTTTTACAACCACACATTTGAGAAATTAGAAAATTCAAGTATATAATATAATATTATGGTTAATCTATTACACTAACACTATAAAGATAAATTATCGCTGTAGTATTATAAGTATGTATACAGAAAAACTTCGAAGAAACACACTGGACAATTGTTGAAGCAATGAGTAAGTATGGAGTGGGCGTATCATCGTACTACATACAGCGTGTGTGACGTTTAGCGTCACAGAATTGAAAAAGATTTTTCAGCCAATCGGTGATTAGTAGAAAGTGCTCTTGGACAAACTAACTATTTTAATCTAACATCTATCAATTTTTTTTCTTCTCATCATTCGCGTATTTTGGATAAAAAAAAAAAAATTACAAGAATAATATTTTATTAATATAATGTTAATGTATTCGAAAAAATTACAGATTTTCAATACAACAACAATATTAATGAAATTAATAAATATTAAATTATAAAATACAACACTGGTAGATTTTGTACAAACCACACCGCATAATTTTAGTACATTGAATAAACTACGGATGGCGTTAGGTTAGTTTATAAGCAGTTTACTGCATGAGAGTTTCGCGCGGCCGTGGCGTGTGGTCTGTGGCAATGACGGGCGGTGATTCAGGCCCTTATCTGCGGTAAAATAATTTTTTAAAAACCGTAAAAACACGTTAAAATGAAGTGTCGTTGATCCCTGATAGCCACACAGCCGCGTGTTTTAATGCCGGTTAAAATATTCGAATGATAAAAACCATCAACAATACGTCAAATACATCAAAAAAACCTTGGTTTTTTATTGTGAGTTAATACCTACATACTACAGATGCGGGGTGGCAAGATAGCTCGTCGTGTGTGAATCACGCTTTGGGGGCTCCCGGATGGCCAATATTATACCAATATCCAATATCCCTTCTTATTTATTACATCAAATATTATTTTATTTATAACTAAACTTCATAAGTTCCCGCTTTTATTACAATAACAAAATTTATTTCTGTTAACCCCCCCGCCTCCCCATCATCATCATCATCATCATCATCAACTAAACTATCATACCATTATTTAGTTTTTTTCACTTTTGCTATCCAAAAAATACTCTCTTTTAAAACCTGTCGGGCTGGGGGGGGGGGGGGGGGGGGGGGGGGGGGAGGGAGAGAGAGAAGAAGGAGACAGAAAGAATAAGAAGAAGAAGAATTATGTTCCAAATCCTTCGTTCTGTCACAAGTGCAGTGTTAGGCATGCTTTGCATCAACTAGACTCTCTACTGTGATACAATTAAGGCTGCTCAAGGTCCAGATAATAATAAATGGTAATGGTACCATAATAGTAGCCTAGTAGTATTATGTACGTTACAAATAGACATATAATACGGTATATTTACGTTTATTCAAAATAAATTAATTTAATTAAAGTAAAGAAAATCAACTAGAAAATATAACGTTATTGATATACAGTGTCCGGTTGATATCTTTTAAATGTCAATTTATTTTTTTTTTTTTAGAATTTCTTTTTTTATCATTTGTTTATTATTATTATTATTATTATTTGTAAATAATAATCTTATTAGCAGTCCTATTTTCTTATGCATATATATTATATTGTATTGCTAATTTGTATCAACTTATACCATTATACATCTTTCCATTGTTCATTGTGATATAGTCTCTTCGTATTGTTTGTTGTTTTTCATTTGACTTACTTTAGTGAGCAATTTTGGCAAAGTTTTAATTGGATTTGAATTAAAAATTTTTTTTATTTAAATCAATAAATTCTTAACAGTGTAAAAAATTGTTAGCTTTTGTGATATGTTTTATGTGTCGTACAGATTTCTTTGTAGTATTTATTTTATTTTAATATGATTTTTTTTTTTTTTTTCAATCGTTTTGCTATATAATGATCAAAGTTGTACTAAGTTTTGGAAAAGTACATAGGATTACTCAAGTCAATGTATAACATCATATATATTATATGTAACTCGGCACCAAGGCGTAGGATTTAACAAAACTTTATTTACAATTTTTTTTTTTTCCTTATGACTGTTTAAGCCTTTTTTTTTTATAATTAATAGTTAAAACTTATGAAACTTAGTTATTTGTATTGTTAAAAAAAAATAATAATAATAATAAGAATTCATTTTACAAGTTCTAAACGATTTATAGGAGAAACAAAGAAATTTCTTTTATGGAAAACAGGAAATAGCTGGAAAACTGAGGGAATTCTTTACAGTATACAATTATCAAGGAAAAATCAGGGAATTTAGTTTATTCTCTGGATTTTTTTCCTGAATTTACTCGAGTGCCCTATAAAACTGACTGATTGCTTAGTTCTTAGATTCTTTTTTTTTTTTTGTTTAATTAATTTTTTTCACTAGTCTTTAAGCATTCTCGTGTTTCTGATAAAAACACAGATTATCTCTCTGGAATATCTTTAAAACTTGATTGGAAAACCTGGAAAAGTCAGGGTATATTGGAGTCAGCAGTACGCAACAACTCTGAATAAGTTAAAAATCTTGGAAAAACAGAGTCATTAAAACACCTATACTCGAAATTGAATTAAAGGGAATGTAGTAGGGATCCTTGGCAGTAATAGCTCAAAACTGCTGACCTTTGCAACTTTTCTATCCCCTGAGTAATTGAAAATCTTTTTTTTTTTCTCTCTCTTATGTCGACTTCTAAATAGTTAGTAGATTAGAAGCAGCAAAGAGAATTTCCTTGCTTATGAGTTATGATGGCACAAAAGCTATGTCTGTGTATGTATGGAACCACCTTTGCCACCCCGATTATAAATTGGTAATATTCAAATTCAGTTGAGTTTAAACTAATTGAAATTGAAGTGTTTTTTTTTCTTTTCTACATATAATGTAAACACAATATATTACGCAAACCTGCTGATATTATTAAAATTTTAATCAGAGAAGCTCAGCTTGATCTAATTCTCTGTATTTAAGTTTCATTGTCAATATGAATAAGTAAGCTTAAACATAATCGAGATATTTTTTCATAAATTTTTCTTACTAAATACAGCAGCAGTAAAAGTATAGAAGAACTTATATGGGTTGTTATTTTATTATGCTATAAGCATTGAAAACGTAACTTATAATTTGTATAATCCAAGTATTAATAGCATGACATCATTACTAAGAAAAATACTTGTGAAATTAGGTAGCTTATGATCTAAACTAAACGGACAAAGAAATATGGTCATGACCAATAAAATTTTCACATTTTACCTAACAGTGAATAAGTGGAGACTTAGCAACGGAGGAAAGATCAGAAAACGTCAAACAACACCAACAGCATTATGTCAGATGAAGAAGACAAACCACCGGCACCGCCGGTTCGTCTCACCTCTAATAGGTACGATGAAGAAATGAAGGCATAAATTTTCATTTCTGACCTTGAATTTATACCCGGCTTTATGATCTGATAATTAAGAATCTTATGAAAAGCTAGTAAATATAAATAATAGAAAAAAGCAAAAAAAAAAAAGAAAAAAGCCACAATTATACCATAATAACTATTAGATTAGCTAAAATTTACATTCATGTTATTTTCTTTGCAATACGCAGAGGCCCTCGCCCTCTAAAAATAGAGGAACAAATACTAAATTAGTACCTGCTAAAAATAAAAGCCTCCCATTCAGAAACCACACCATGATACTCAGAGGCTTAAAGTCATTAAGAATATTCTATTGCTAGTATTTGTACATCATTTCATAATTATATAAATGGTATCAAGAATTCAGCTTGCTAGGTGTAATCAGATTATATGCACATGACACGAAACCCGATATCTTCAAGATCGTATAGTACATCATCTTATGAAATATTTCAATATGATATGCCTATGATTCTACAGGGTGTGCCGTTGTTTTTAATAAAACAAACAAATACCAATATTTTTTTTTTTTTTTTACAACTATTCAAATTTCCAATGATTTCATATTATCAGTAAATTAAGAGTCAATCTATCCGAGACTTTTGGAGCCAGTAGTCATAGAATAACAATTATCGACATACATATGATTATTGTTCTATAACATTGAATAGAATAGCTGTTAATTATTTGTTCCATAATATAGAGGTGAGTCGACGCCAAATTTGCCGGTCGATATGCGCCCTTTACCAAAGGAACCAGACTCTGACGAGCGTAAGAAAAAGACCCTAAAAGGAAAGATGAAGGTCAAGGATGGGAAGGACAAACCGAACATCAGTTATCCAACTAATTTTGAACACACTGTACACGTCGGATTCGATGCAGTTACCGGCGAATTCACGGTAAGATCAATTTATATTGGCCAGATTTATTATGACTAAAAATGCACTCGCTTGTCGCTTTGCTGTTGTCTTATTGGTATGGAACATCCAAATAAAACATTCAATGTGGAATATAACATCCGATAATATCCATTCATAATCAAACCTTGATTCAATATAGAAAATATTCATTTATAATTATTAAATTACTGGTTTGAAATAATCTTAACATACTTTTCATTAATTTGTGAATTTATTTGGACATTTCATACCGATTGAACAAGTTAAAGTTATGAAAACACATTGTTAAAATACGTTTTAAACAGTGTGGGGTATTGTGATCGGTAATTGGTATGGTGCTTCTTATGTATATTATTTTCTCACATAAAAGACTAACTCAACACGTATTTTTTTCAAGCTGCCGTTAAAAGTAAGTAAATTGAAATGACCACAGATTTAGTTTGTCTTTACTCTATTTATTATTAACTTTTATCATTTATTATACAGTTTGATTTTTCGTTGCAGTCTTAATGGACTCAAAATGTTTTATTAGTTTCATACAAATATACATATACCTATAGCCCTAGCAGCTTTTGTAGAATATTTATTACATAGAAGCTTGAGTCACTGTTGCTTGGAAGTTTTTTTTTTTTTTTTTTCTTCATCTTTTCAATGTTTTAACAACGAAGGTATAAAAATGCATTGAATAAATTTAATTCACATGATTTATAGAAAATCTGTGAACGTGATATCTACATCCTAACAAATTGTAACACAAGCTTTTTCCTTATTAATTTTCCCTTCCAATTTAGTCAACTTATTCATAAAATCTTCAGCCCTTTCCAATCAAACAGATTTAACTTAACAGCCATAAATATCCGAGTATTTTTCGTTTGTTAGATTTCTTATATAGAAAATTTCGTAGTATGATAATAATTGTCGAGGTAAGTGGGAGTTGGAAATTTAGCTTAGCGACTGTAGCTAGCACTGTTGAATCGTCTCACTGTAGTTAGATCTAAATTATTTTTAAGCATTATTATAATTGACTGTTTTATTTCGCAGGGGATGCCGGAAGCATGGGCCAGGTTGCTGATGTCTAGCAACATCAGCAAACAGGAACAAAAGAAAAATCCTCAAGCAGTTCTAGATGTCTTGAATTGGTACGACAATAGCAGCAAAGAAGCAAAGGGTTCAAAATACATGACCACTACAAAAATGGTTGGAGTTGTTGGTGAGTCCAATATTCAAATCACATATTCAATAATGATCAATAATAATCACAACTTTGTTCTTAAACATGTTTCATTTAATTTTTTCACATGTTTCTTGTTCTTTTTTTTTTTTTTTTATAGAAATTAGATAATTTCTCATATTTCTAATCTCGCATTAGAATAAAGATATTTAAATTATATTTCAACATTTGGCATAGCGCCGATCGAACGGGCCAGCAGTCCACGAAGTACGGGTATGGGAACTGCTATCAGCATGGGGACCGTCCGTGGGCAAGCCATGTCGCAAGCGTCTGGAAGTTCTCATTCTCAACATTCACTTAGCAGGTGAAAATCTGATGTTTAGTTGGCTATTCTCATTGTTTCAACTTTGGCCATACTTAAGATGAGAATTCCTACTTCATTAGAACTGATGACCGAATCGCAGTATTTTTAATAATTTATTCTTTTCTTTCTTAGGGTAAGTAGCAGCAGTCCGAGCAGCACGCCGACAGATGCTTGCGCAACCAGTTCTGAGCAAGAGGATGAACCACCTCCACCGCCAATTACTGCCAGACCTGAGCGCACTAAATCTATTGTGAGTATAAATAGTTTTGGTATAATTTGTTTTATTTTTTAAATAGGTGGATAAAATGTGAGATATATTGCAGTTTCTTTACTTCTTTCTGAAGAATGATAATATATTGTTAATTGTTGGTATTACAGTATACAAAACCAATTGAAGAAGAGCCACCTCCTCCTCTGCCTACGTCCTTGGGATCGCCACAGCGCAACGGGACGCAACAACAACAACCTTCGTCTCAACTTGATAGAAATAAGAATCAAGCTACACCAACGTCGACTACTACTGACCAATCAAGACCTACGCAAAGCGATAAAGCAAGGAAGAAGAAAATGTCCGATGATGAGATATTGGAGAAACTTAGAACAATCGTCAGCGTCGGCGATCCAAATAGAAAGTATACAAAGATGGAAAAGATCGGTCAAGGGTAAGCGCTGCATTTAATTAATTAATTGAAATATTACCTACGAATGATATTTGCATTTTAAATTCAATACCTGAAGAATATTACTGATTGATATGAAATTAACGAGACAATTAATTCTATAGCGCTTCGGGAACGGTGTACACAGCTATCGAAACATCAACTGGTATGGAAGTGGCGATAAAGCAGATGAACTTGTCCCAACAACCGAAAAAAGAATTGATAATAAATGAAATCCTTGTAATGCGGGAGAACAAGCATGCGAATGTTGTTAATTATTTGGACAGCTACTTAGTCGGGGAAGAGCTATGGGTAGTTATGGAATATTTGCCCGGTGGTAGTTTGACCGATGTTGTAACTGAGACGTGTATGGATGAGGGACAGATAGCTGCTGTATGTAGAGAAGTTCTTCAAGCCCTAGAATTCCTTCATTGCAATCAAGTGATACACAGGGATATCAAGTCAGACAATATTTTACTGGGACTGGACGGTGGCGTTAAGCTTACTGACTTTGGATTCTGCGCTCAGATATCACCAGAACAAAGTAAGAGGACTACGATGGTAGGCACTCCGTATTGGATGGCCCCTGAAGTTGTAACGCGCAAGCAGTATGGGCCTAAGGTAATTATAAAGATAAAATCCGAACTGTTAAAGCAGTCTTCGATTATTTTCTTACGTCTCAACAGTTTTTATATTTATAACAATTATTTTATAAACTGCTTCATCCAATTTTTTTCATATCCGAATATCTATAGGAATTATAAAATTTTCTTTTAGACTCTTATAGTTAGAGAAATTATACATAGTTCTTGAAACTAAAAGACAAACATTTTATTTTACATGTTATTTATCACTTTTAGAGATGAAATGAAGAAAAAAAAATGATCTAATTAGGCTCTAATTTGTTTAATGAAGTTCTCTTCTCATGCAGTATTGAAAGTTACTAACAAAGCCAATCTGCACTTAGGTATTATCTAGTTTTGATTGGCACAAACAATTTTGGGTAGTTTAGAAGAAATAGACAACGACTCTATCTTTGAGTCATATATGAGTCTCAGTATTTTCTCTTGAATTGAAAAGCCTCGAGTAACTTTGAACTCATTGAAGCAATGAGTTGATTGATGATCAATCAGTTGAAAATTATCGTGTAATAGAAGTCAGTAATTGTTTTTCTGAAATATTTTCATTGTAGTATAATTTAATTAATGAATTTCAGGTGGATATATGGTCTCTGGGAATTATGGCCATTGAAATGATAGAAGGAGAACCACCCTATTTGAATGAAAATCCTCTAAGAGCTCTATATTTAATAGCAACTAATGGAAAGCCAGAAATTAAGGAGAAAGAAAAACTGTCTGGTATATTCCAAGACTTCTTGGACCAATGTCTAGAGGTTGAAGTAGAAAAACGTTCCTCGGCCTCTGAGCTTCTAAAGGTTCGTTTTGAAATATACTTATGACAAAATTGTACGATAGACTGATATTTTTCTCATTCTGTTATTTTATTAATTCATTAATAATTTCATTTGTAAAAAATGTATCGTATGTATTGCATAATGAGTATGAAAGATTATAAATGAACGTTGCATTTCGTTTCTAGCATCCTTTCCTGAAGTTGGCGAGGCCCTTGGCATCATTAACACCATTAATTATGGCAGCGAAAGAAGCAGCTAAAGGTCACTGAGTGAATAAGTGAAAGTGTTGAAAACAACTGGACATTCGAAACAATTAAACTAGGGATGAAACAATGAAACGGCCTCAGCAGAAAAAAAAAAAAAAAAGAAAGAAAGAAAAAGAAAAAAAAAAAAGATTATTCACCCTCCCAAAACGGTAACGGCACAATAATTCAATAATATATTATTAATTAATAAATTACATACATATATAGCTAGGTAGAAACTTATTTGATACCGCACAGTATCGAGTATTGATTCAGAATTTTTTTGTCAAAATAATTCACTCCCAAACCTATGGAGTTTAATCAATTCAACAATAACCGAATAAATGATCGAAAAAAAAAAGGATCTTTAATTGAAACACTATTCACGTTTTAAAGCTGTTTATTAAATCAGATGAGGAAACAACAAATTTCCCAATAATTGAATATATCTATCAAATAATTAAAATATACATAGATTCTTTGTTTAACGAATAACTAACTAATTTGAAGCGCATTGAGCTTTAACAGAAGAAGAAAAAAAAAAAACATCAGCCAATTTATTACAGTTTGTCGGATGCTTTTTTTCGACAGGAAGAATAACAAGGCTAATTATTATTCTACATATATATATATTGCTAAAGATGAATTAATTTACAGTTATTTTTTAACGATATGAAAAATTCTCGAGTTAGTATTATTATTCATTTAAAAAAAAAAAAAAGTTGAAGCTAAATTAGCTAGGGAAACACATTACTCATAGTAAAACCTTACTGATACTACCTATAAGCAAACGTAAAGTAATATAGTATACACGTATATATATAATAAAAATAGTAAATGCATAGGCTACTATATTACTATTTGGCAAAGAAAAAGAAGAGAAAAAAAAAAAAAAAGAAAAAACAAAAAACAATTATAGCGAAACTGAAGAAAAAAAAAAAAAAAAGAAAAAAAAAGTGGTCTTCGCGTTGGACTTATATTTTTCAAGCGAGATGAACGAAATGAAGTGAGTCAAATGTATTTTAATTTTTTTAATCTTTACTATACCTATATACTACCTACGTATGTGCATAAAAGGCAGCCTAGCAGTTATCCTATCTTTTAGCATTTTATTATTATTTTTATTATTCTCATGCAGCGGTGAAAATAATTATACTACCTAATTAGTATTTGAATTTATTTTAAACAGCTTTGAATTGTTTTATATTATACTAAATATTTTCATGAATCGTTGGCATGTAATATATATATATATATACCGAAGAACACATCGAGTTAATTTCACGCTCAGAAAATGAAAATCATATTAAACGGTAGCTGATTTAGTGTAAAAGTCAACAATTCGCTAAAGTATTACTTCCAGCATGATCAAGGCACGTTAAAACCAATTTTTTCAGTTTCTTAATAAATATCTATAGATACATATTTTATCCATTACTGTTCCAAATTTTGGCAAAATCAATTCCAATTTTATACGGATAGCTACTACTGATATTTATAGTGCCGATTGTATTCCAACTTACTGATAGGACAAGCGTAAGGCTCAATTAGAGCGAATCTTCTTTTAACGTGCCTTGTATAAATTGACCAGTGAAAGATTGAAATTTGACGACGACGCGGTTGAAGAGTAGAAAAACATTTTTTGACACTAAAAAGTGCCTGTCATGTCATGTCTAGAGACACATATGAAATCTATCTGTGCAAAGTATATTTTGTCATTTTTAAGTCATTGTATGGTCATAGTGACGATATTTAAATGATTTAAAAATGTCAGAAATGCATAGACACGCTGATACTGATTTAGGACAAGGTTTCTGCATGAGTATATTAACTATAATTTAGTATAAGTAAAGTATGCTTGTCTATATTGTCGAAAACAATGGATCATACATGAAACCTTGACATTTAGTTTAGAATGTCTAGATTTTTAGGATCGTGTATAATTTGAAAAAAGAAAAAAAGAACAAAAAAAAAAAAAAAATTATAACTTTTCTTTTTCGCATAGAACCTTTGTATTGTATAACGTAAAAGTGAAGAACATTGTGAGAGTATGAGATAGTTATTGAGAATAATAATTAATTAACATATATTGCATACAAGATGAAAAACAAACACATATATTATTACATAACGAAACGAGAAAAAAAAAAATACAAAAAAAAAAAAAAAAAATTACAAAAAAAAAAAAAAAAAAAAAAAATTAAGCATATATAACATGTATGTAATGAATTTATCATTTTTTAGAATCATTATATAATTAAAAAGCCTGATTAGTTTTTTATGATTAACATTAATGTCTAAATATATTTAAATAAATGAAAAAGCTCAGTTGTATACATCAGGCTTTGAGATTTAGTTTAATTTAGAGTTGAATTGAACAATTCATCATTACCATTACTCGAAAGATTAGAAAAAAGAATTGTAATAATTGAATGAAAATTTGGGATGAAATATATTTTAACTGTAAGTCTCAATCCTTGCAAATATAGCGATTGATAAATTTGTCGGGTCGAATGAACGAGCTGCTCATTTTTTCATTTACAACTCTAAATTATTCAAAACCTTTAAGCACCGCTAGAATTATAACAAACAAATATTAATGCACATCTAGTATTAGCGCCGCTATAAGTATGAGAAATGAAACAGTCTATTATGACACAAAAAAAAAAAATATGTTGCACGTTGGGGGCTAAGATGAAATCTTACATTTTCACAACTATCTTAACACAAGATCGAATTTTTACAAACTCTGGTGCAGCCATACTATAACTCTATTAAAGAGATAACAGAGATTCGTGATGCGATATAGCTAGTGAATTTCATTGAAAAAAATTTACAGGCGCACAATTATTTTCTAACTTATTTCTAATTGAATATAAATAATTTTTGTTTTTTTTTTCTCTCTTTTTTCTGAACAAAATTTGGAAATATTTAGATATTTCTGAAAATGTTTGATCTTAATAACAAATAGCCAGGCTTGACGAAAGGAAAAACTACTATTTTAGCAAAGCATTTAATTTTATCCTTTACAAAATATCTATACATATTATTGAATATTTTCAATTTTAAACAATCAATCTTTTAACCAGAAATAACATTCTTACTTTCGAATTAATACAGTTTTGAAAATGATTAGTTTCTCAGGAGGAGCTAAGAGTTTTCTAAATCATAATAAACTCAAGATAAAAAAATACATAGAAAAATACATAAAAAAATAAAATAAAATAAAAAATAAACATAAAAACGATAATGAATTACTGTAAAAATATAACAATACCTACATTTTTTTTTTTTATTTTTCGCGTATATTATATTGTAACTCCTTTCAGTTTATTTTGAAACGTTATAATATAAGAAAACATTTTATAAGAAAAATCAAAATCATTGTTGCATTTGTTCTCACCGTCTTTATAATTACTGTAAATCATCCCATCCCAGGTATCATAACTTATTGCCGTTACTAACTAATCATAAAAAAAAAAAAAGATAGTCGCCTTATATGCTTAACACACCTTATTTCTATTTCTATTTCTATGAAAAAGTGATGAACGACAGTATTCTTACCTATAATTTTATTCTCTTTTATCATTACTCTCGTAATTTAATCTATATATTACTCTGAGGATCCTATTAGTTACTAATTTGTTATTTCCATTATAGTTCCTTAGTAGCATTGCCGCTCTTATTTTCTATCTAACATAAGATCAACATGAATTCATTATTTCTTCCAATAATTCAATTGAATTTTAGGATGATACTGGTTATAAGCAAATATTCATGTTGTAAAAGGAGTGATCATTTCATTTAGTTTCTTTTCATTTCATTTCATTTCTTCTTAAAATACCTTAGTATTTTTAAGATATATAATTAAACGTTTCCTAGAAAGCTTAACAAATTTTTGAGACTTTAGACTAAAAATTGTCAGACGTGTTATCAAAATGGTGAAGGGGCGAGAGGATTTTTAATACTAGGAGCAATCTTTTACATGTTGACTTTTATTTATACATATAAAGATGAGTGTTACCTTGAAGTTTGTTTAAACGTGTATAATTCTTTCGAATAATTGATTATTCCTTTATCCAATAGTCATTTCATATTTTAAGTTTTGGGTAAGAAATGTGAAAAAAAATTATAAACACAATAGATGCTTTTTTTTTGTTTTTTTTTGTTTTTTTGTATAACCAATTTATTCATTTTCATTATGTTAATATAAAATTCGTTATAAGTTTATGACTTCAATTTACGCCCATAATAGGTAATAATATGTATTGTTATTGAACATTGAAGATACTATTTACACAGTTGTCAAATGTTTGCATTTTATGAGTTATACATTCGCAATACTAATGTCAAAAAATTATCAAGATATTCAGTCGTATGTAGTATTTGTTATTTAAATAACATTTCAACAAATTGTTAACATCTAAATTTATAAAAATATCAATCTTTTTATTATTACTGATAGACGTCAAATCGATAATAATTTATTCTCAAAACTGAGTACTAAATTTATTTGAATAGTCTGAGATCTTGCACTTGCATCTATTTCATTCAATTCTGTTAAAATTCAACTCAATTTAGGCACTTTTGACATTATAAATTATACAAGATATTAGATATTGAAATACAGACATTGTTCAATCGCTGAACACAGAACTCTACAGATAATTCTTGAAAAACTTGTTCTCATTTATTGTGGAATATATCAAAATTCAAAATACATCAGACTGAAGAGTCTATTATCTGTTCAGCAGCATATTTTAGAAAAATGAAAATACCAGGAATGAAGCAAAATTTTTTAGTCTTGAGTCACTTGTGTTATTAATTATGGGCCGAAGTTCCAAGAACTTTATTGTATAAGAAAATAGTATCCTCGATAGTTTATTTTGTATAATTAGTGATTTTACTATTTGGTATTTGCCATAGTATTCTAGTATTCTGCTGTTTTTTTTTTTTTTTTTTTTTTCTTTTCTTTTTTCTACATACTCATTTTGGTATTATATGTACTCTAAAATGCAGAACAGCTTTATTATAGCGAGGAAAATTTAAACTAGGTATTTATTATAAATCAAGAAATAAATTATTACTTTAGTTTTCTTGTTCTCCATTTATCATAAAGTAGGAAGTTTTTATATTATTATATCTTAATTTCATTAGTTTCATGTGAATGTCCATGAATAGATTTGCGAAACGAAACTCTTATCCATTCCATCGGTATAATAGGCATCGGTTTCCTCTCGATTTAGGAATCCGACTTTTTCGGATCACCAGCTGCGTGAAAACTTATCGACGCAGAGTTGATGCAAAAACGTTTTCGTGTTGGTTTTGGACCGTCGTTAAATACGTGGCCCAGATGCGATCCACAAGCAGAACAAGTCACCTCAGTCCGCACCATATCTGGGTTTGCGATCAGCAGTAGTAGATTGCCACCGACTATACGTCGTGTTTTGGTTTTGTTGTGGGTTTTCATATTCAATGTCAAGCGGTTGTGGTTGCGGTAGGGATGCAAGGAAAAGACAGAACAATAGAGTGTGATTAAATGCAGACCTGCACCGCAGTAGAAATAGAATGTTGTAGTGCTCGATGATGATTTTTTCTTTCTACATTTCTTCAGAGATACTCAATTCCAAAGTAATACAGCTTCGATGTTATTGTAAAGAAGAATTATTTAAACAGGGAACTAAACCCTTATCATCAAAGTGATACTAGTATAAATATTCCAACCTTTTAGCTTTGAGGGGAAATGACTAATGTAAGACTCACTTCTTTGTCTGATAACTGATTAACACAACTTGAATGTATATTTATATATTAATCGTTTCGTTTCGTTTGTGTTTTGCCAATATTTGTAAAATAAATATAAATTTAAATTTCAAAAAAATATCGACACAGAAACATCATGCATAGCGAAACATGAAGAAAGTCTAAAAAAAAAAAAAGCTGATAGCATAGTATTATAGCCAGAAATTGCGTTCAAAGAATCTACGATTACATACTCACAATACTACCAACATTTCTCTTTGTTATATGAATATAAAAAAAAAAGGTAAATTTTATTATTATATTTATTAGACTTTAAAAGTTGCAATTTTCAACAAGTTGCAATTTTCAACAAGTTGAAAAAGAAAAAGGTAAAAAAAAAAAAGACACCATACATTATTATATTGTATTAAAATATGATTCCTATCAACAATGAATTGATTAAATAATTAGATGAATGCATTATTTCTTTGATGTCACCAGACAAAATGCTATTTTTTTTTTTTGCTTATGTATTTATACAGCAATTAAAGTTTTAGTTCAATGCCGTAATTAATAAATGATCCAAGTCTAGCACAATCACACTCTAAGCACTTGGCATGCAGGATCTAGGATTAAGGATCGAGTCTCATGTGATACAGAATAGTATTGTTTTTGAAACCACAAAACCTGCGTTAAAGTATTGTGGGAAGTTTGTATAGGATTGAATTTAAAACCACGATACCCTACAAAAGAGCCGGTGAAACTAAATGGCAAAGGATATTGATTCTTGCGTGCTATGCAAACCCATAATGGAAAAAGTATTTTCTTATTTTTTTTTTTATATTATAAGATAAACAATGGTGTCATTAATTTTCTTTATTTTGTTTTAATTTTAAATGTATATGCATATATTTTGTGGTTTCAAAAATTGTATTATGATGTTAGGAAATAGGATTTGTAATATTCTATGAGAGTAAAATATACAGCGGAATATGTATAGTATATTGATATTACATACTATAATAGAATAATAAGTAACTAAATTGAATATTATATAATTAATAATTAAACATGGTATAATTATTATTACAGTAAGCTTTTAAAAAAAAATATGAAGAAAAAAGTATTAAAAAAAAATATAAATATCATTCTTACCATGAGTTGTGTCTTTAGTTAGTTTAACTCGACCTTGGTCTAAAACCTCATTAAATGCTGGCCAACCGCAACCGCTATCATATTTCGTCTCGGAGGAAAACAATTCCTGCTCACATACGATACAAGTGTAAGTTCCTCTTTCATAGAATTTATTAAAAGAGCCAGTGAAAGGTCTAAAATAAAAATTTATTTATTATATTATTATAACAGATATTTCGTTTTTATCTAGAAAATTAGAGTAAAATTTTATTTTTATATGAAAAGTATTTGAATAGTCGCTTTGTGTTACAGATATTATATGTATTTGTATATACCTTTTATATACTTTGGTAAATAATTGAGTAGATTTTTTTTTTTTTTCAAACTTTTATATTACAATAGCTAAAACAGTTTCAGAACATTTATGTCACAGCATGACTTGAAGGCTGTTCATACATTGACTCCCATTTTCAAAGACATACTTATAACTCTTTTTTAATGACAAAAGATATACAGTACTTGAAATTTGATACGGATACTCTGTTTATAATAAGGTTTTGTCTTGTAACAAAATACATTCTTGGTTTTTATTTTTCTTTTGTTTTTTTTTTTTCAAACTTTTTTCTATGTACTTAGCATTGATATAAAAAAAAAAAAAAAAAAAAAAAAAAAGAAAAAAAGTTTTTCTTTTCCTTATATTGCAACCAAGTATTTATACAATAATCTTAGACATTATTATTAATAGCAATGATAAAATGTTTATGAAATGTTAATATTTAAAAATCAAAGTATCAAAAAATCAATTTATGAACACCCGATATTATGTTGTGTGAAACTGTAATATAATCCCAATGTCATAATGTAATAAATTTCATTATTGCGAATGTCAATGTTACATCAAAAATTATCTTTCAGATCGTAAGAAGAAATTTATCTGATTATCACACGTATGTATGACATGTATTTATACATTAACAATATTGCTTAATCATTCGTGCAGATTTTAGTATTTTCAAGGCTAAACCTACGTAGAAGCTATAAAAACTCACTGATATCTATATCTATCAAAATTACTACATAATAACATCGTATACTATAAGACATGACAAACAGATATATATATTATTTATTTTTATTTTTTTATTTATTTATTTTTTTTTTATCTTAATACCTTTCAGTCCCTTTTTCTTGCGTCACGTGCCATTGTATAGGCGTTAATCTTTTCTTCAATTCATCCTTATCGACCTCAGACGTCATTTTCGTAGCGAAACCTAAGAGATATTCGTGGAAAGAAAAATGTATGTACTAAGAGGTACCGCTTCGGAAATAAACTAACAACCCGCAGTAGTACGGGAATACTGAAGTAGGTATGCCAGAGCAGCGGGCTGCGACGTCACTTTTGTAGCTCTTGAGGTTGTATATGGATATACTCACTACTACTACCAACAGTAGTTTCTGTATAGAGACACATCTACGCGTATGTATGTATACGTACCTGTAGAATACCGCCGCTCGAGTGTCTTGATTTAAAAATGTATTAACCTAAGTAACTTATTAATAAACAGTGTAACAATTTATCTATTGCTGTTAATAAAACGTACAAGTATTCGCTCGTCATTTGATTTTGCTAACGCATTTGGCATTGACTCTTACATTGTGATTTACAAATGTATATAAGTATAGTATACTGTGTATGTATGTTTGACAATGTGAGTGTCTATAGTCGTCGTGATTCGTGACGTGAATGCGTTTGCGTACCTGGATAAGCCCTGAGACGCAGAGTTGTGCGCAGAGTGTATAAATTAGAAAATTTTGCCAAATTTTTTACGATCATATTGCTCATCATTTTAATACGAGTTTGATAAATAAATAAATAAATAAATAGATCAAAATACTTGGTATATAAATCCCGGATTTTAGATTTACAGAAAATTATTCTCGTTCGGTGGTTTTCCTTTTCGTTCTTCACTCTGCGTACTAGTATATCTAATGTGAAGAAGAAGCTCCAAGCTTCACTCTCGTGACTCGAGAGTACCGTACCGCGATTTCTCTACACAACTTGATGTGGTTTGTGCCAGGGGGTGTTTTTTTTTTTTTTTTCTTTTTTTTTTTTTCTTTTTGTTTTGTTGTCTTTTTGCCACGACGCGGTAAAGTGATAGTGAAGTGGCGTCGGTACTAAATACTCACAAAATAGTATATATATCAAAGTGATAATTTATCGATAATACGTTTGAAAATGTTTTTATAATATTCAATAAAATAGCAGTTAAAATGAGTTTTTCAAGTGACGAAGTCAACTTTCTGGTATACAGATATCTACAAGAATCTGGTAAGCATAATATAACATAACACAACATAGTATAACATAACCTCTCACCTATACGCTAAGATTTCATTATTTTTCGAACGTATTACAATTTTTATTAAATTAATGAAAAAATCTTATTTACTTATACCACAATCGACGCCCTATCTAAGCTGTATCCTTTCTTCGATTATTATATATTGTAAAATTGATATTTTTATTCTCACATCTACATAACAATGACAGTATTTCCTGTCTAGAATGCATGCATAACTATCCGGGTAAATATCCCTATTTTTTTTTTTGATCAGATATTTGAGAATTATACTAGATTCAGAATTCTAGTTTTCAATTTTCAATTCCGAATGAAAAACAAAGACAAAAAGTAAACAAATTCAATTAACTCTGAAGCCTATAGTGCGATTGTTGAATTTTTTGTTCCTATGCTGTTTTTTTTTATTGTCAAATCCTAGGCTTTCAACATTCGGCATACACCTTTGGCATAGAGTCGCATATATCTCAAAGCAACATAAACGGTGCTTTAGTGCCACCAGCGGCGTTGTTATCAATTCTTCAAAAAGGTTTACAATACACCGAAGCTGAAATATCGATCGGTGAAGATGGCACAGAACAAAGAATGGTCGAATCTTTGTCACTTATCGACGCCGTCATGCCAGATGTTGTCGCGTCGAGGCAAAATCAACAGAATCAACAAAAGCAGCAAGTTAAAACTGAGGTTCAAGATACCAACGGAGAAGAAGGTAAAGTATTGCGTCTCTTAAGCACAGGCTTATGTATTCTATTACAATTCCAATATTCTATAATCCACGTCAAAGTTCTCTAGCAAAAGCTTGGAGAACTCTTCAAGGCATTTAAAAAAGTTGACTGATTATAAAAAAAATTCATTCATTTAGTTTATGAAAATTAATAGACTTTAGCTTTATTTTATAAGGTTTGCCGGTTACACCCTGGTTCTTAAAATATATCATTTTTTTGAACCTCCTCAGCAATTCCGGTAGATAAATGGACGGCCGTCATATTCAGACTAATCACATTCCAGATTCCTTCGCTACATTAGTTTAGTCGAAACATTCTGAATAGTTGTTTTTATTTATAATAATGATAAATATTCATTGATGCGTTTCCGATCAAAACTTTTATAGCGAAGATAAGATCTGTGAGGAAAAAAAAATAAAAATAATTGTGAATGGTCTGTTTAAGAGTGGCGAACAAAAATTAATACCATACTCTATCAAGACATTAATATTACCAGACGAGTACAGTATGAAAAGTTAAGCAGAAATCGTTATTTTGTCGGTAGTTACGTCAAACGTAGGTGTTGGCGTAGGGATGAACGAAAGAGTTGGTGACAGAGGCGAGATGGAAGTCGATGAACAACAACAGCAAGGTACCAATACTGGGGCAGGCGCTAGTGCCGTAGAAATACCAGCAAGCAAAGCAACTGTTCTGAGAGGTCACGAATCTGAAGTCTTTATCTGCGCGTGGAACCCGACTACCGATTTACTCGCCTCTGGCTCTGGCGATAGCACAGCACGCATCTGGGACATGACCGATAACTCACAAGCACCTAGCCAACTTGTACTTCGACATTGCATTCAAAAGGGGGGAACCGAAGTTCCTAGCAATAAGGACGTCACTTCTTTGGATTGGAATGTATGTGAAAAAGGAATTGATACTTTTTACCCAAAACTTGACAAGACAATTCTAAGCTTTTTAGTTATGTAAAAAGGAGTTTACTCGCTGAGTTTCGCCAATATTTTAATAAAGCTCCTAACAATGATTGATTTTTTCAAATAGTGCGACGGCACGCTGTTAGCAACTGGAAGCTATGATGGATATGCAAGAATTTGGACAACCGATGGAAGACTGGCGTCAACGCTAGGCCAACACAAAGGTCCGATCTTTGCATTGAAATGGAATAAACGAGGAAATTTCATTCTCAGTGCTGGTGTTGATAAAACCACAATCATCTGGGACGCTGCGAGCGGCCAGTGTACTCAACAATTTAGCTTTCATTCAGCTCCTGCTTTGGACGTCGATTGGCAAACTAACACATCGTTTGCTAGCTGCTCCACTGATCAGTGCATTCACGTCTGTAAGCTTAGCGCTGACAAACCGGTGAAAAGTTTTCAGGGACATACGGTAAGTAAATTTGGAGTAAATTATTATCACTAAGTAGAAAGATATATTCTGCAATAATTATATTAAACTTATGAAATTAATATCTGTTTAGTCATTTATGAATTGTAAATCATATCCTCCAAGCTATTTTGATCCTATTTCTTTGATGAATTGACAGAATGAAGTAAACGCTATCAAGTGGGATCCCCAAGGAAATTTACTCGCCAGTTGTTCGGACGATATGACCTTAAAAATTTGGTCTATGAAACAAGACACGTGTGTACACGACCTGCAAGCTCATAGCAAAGAAATTTATACCATAAAATGGTCACCCACAGGCCCAGGCACGCACAATCCAAACATGAATTTAATACTGGCCAGTGCTTCGTTTGATTCTACTGTGAGATTATGGGACGTTGAAAGAGGAGCGTGTATACACACTCTAACAAAGCATACAGAGCCTGTTTACAGCGTGGCGTTTAGTCCGGATGGGAAATTCCTTGCTAGCGGTAGTTTTGACAAATGTGTCCACATATGGTCTACTCAGGTTCGTCTGCTGTTCTGAAAATGAATCTAGAAACTAGTTTAAACTATTCGTGTTAATTTATATATATTTTATCTATTACAGAGTGGGCAGCTAGTGCATAGCTACAAAGGTACAGGAGGAATCTTCGAAGTGTGTTGGAATAGTCGTGGTGATAAAGTGGGCGCCTCTGCCTCTGATGGCAGTGTTTTCGTCCTTGATTTACGCAAATTATAATCGTACTTTAACGAAACTAAGGTGTCGAATGGTCTATTTTCGTAACTCCCTTTCGTTACCTTCCATTACTTTTTTCACACGTAATTCTTCAGATTTATTGTGATGTTACATTACCTACATACTTCTAAATTTATCTATGTCGCGTGTGATATTCATTCAGTCATTCACTCCTTGATGATCATCTGGCATTTTCGTTGCCAATAAAGAATATAAAGTTCTTATTTTGTATTCTCAGAAAAGAGACACACAGAATCTGCATGTTTCCGTCCATCTGACATACCTACTTCAATAATAGTCTAATCTAATATACAGTATATTTCTACAAGATAGATATAGCTTGATAAATTTTATGTCCGAGACACTCTAAGATGCAGATACTGTTCAGACGCATTATTATTAATATTATTATTATTATTATTATTATTATTATTATTATACAATCAAGAACTGATGAAAATAAACTTTTATAAACAACAGAATTCGCGTGTCTTAGGATTGTGTTTGAAAATAATTATAGTACATCGAATTATATTCAAAAGTCGCTTTCGGTATTTCATTTAAGTTTTAGAACGGGAATGGAATAAATGAGAATTGTGTTGAGACTATTTTTTCAATTTAAGACAATAACTTTTATTTTAATAATAATTACATATTGTATTTGGTAATTATATATTGATTTATTAAAATCTTTCATGACGATTAAAAACAAATATCTCACGAATGTTTTATAGAAAGACTTCAATAAATTATAGGTAGTTTAATTTATAAAATACATATTTTTCTTTTTTATTTTCATTTTTTTTTTTTTTTATCAAAAATATTCTACTTTATTATAATATGCTAATAACTAATAATATAGATATGTATATAACTGCACCAGATCTAACAATCGCTTAGTACTATGGACTCTGACAATTCAATTCAGAGTTACATCAGTCTTAACTGTTGAACGATCCAAGTACAAAAATCAAATTTAATACATATATCCTTAAAATCTCATTTATTAGGTAATTTGAAATTAGTGTAAACAAATCTTATTGTCAGTGCATCGAAACTCTTTCATTATCTCATGCCATCAATTTTTATCACATTCCTGGATTTTTATCAAGCAACTTTTATTAATGCAACTAAATATTACTAATTACGAGAAAAAGAAAAAAAAAAAGATTCAGTATTATAGTTGTATCGAAAAATAAACTGCATTCTATTATATTAAGATTTCATTTATGGCTCCATCATCAATGATACAAAATATATTACATATTGTCATTAAATAGTAAAGAATGCTCGAAATGCTGTGAGAAATGTCCAAACAAGTTAAGCATAGATAACGTTTTTACATATTTTTATATACTGAATTTTTGAGCTTGTAGATTTCTTCCTTTTTTTTTTTGTAGCTTTATACAATGTAATGCCCTCATTCATTTGCTTTGCGATTAGTCAGAGTAGTATCGCTTGATTTATTTTTCACACTATTTACTTTTTTTTCTGAGCTCTCATCTAAATTAACTGACATCAATTCTTCAGTGATGCTAAGCGTGATGCGATCCAATTTATCCTTTCGTTTCTTTTTGTATAAATTTTTCTTCTTTCTCATAATTTTGGCATTTAATTTATCTGCATCGTACGTATTACAGTCAGAACTTTCTTCCGCCTTTATTTTTTTACACTTGCGGCTTGAAGAACCACATTTTTCCAAAGCAGCTGTCCATATGTTTTCAACTATCTGCTGGGTCTCCTCCCTTCTACGTTTCTTAGCCATTTTCGTAGATTCATCAATCACACACGAAGTGTCTAGCTTTTCCATCAACTCGTTCATCTTCTTTCTCTCTTTCTTCCTGCTCTTTTTTGACTTTAAACGTTGCGCCGGCTCCTCTGTTATATAAGGAATAACAAATTCCTCATCCTGTTCAATACTATTCAAATTATCATCCAGCTCGGATTGATTCGACCTCGTAATTTTCACCCCATTAGAATCATCCTCAATAAAATCTCGGAAAGGATTTCCCCCTGTTACAACTTCGCAATTATTTTTTTTGCTCTTTTTTGTTTTTCGTTTAGATTTCAAAGCGTCTAAATTCTCTTCAGCTTCTGGATCTATTGTGTAAGAACAGCTCGGCTGTGGATCAGTTTCATTCACCAATATCCCAGATACAGTTTCTTGAATATTTGTTACAGATTCAGGATCGGTTTTCATCATTTTTCTTTTACTCTTTACCCTCTTCCTAGATTTTACTACTTCAAAATCATGGCTGTAATCTTTACCCGACAAACTATTCAATCCAGGTTCAATTTTCTCAGTTTTGCTAATATTCATTTTTGCCAATAGTTGTCTTTCGTGCTCAGCTATTCGAGCCAATTTACCATTCAAGTTTAACCCATGTCTCGCACCCTTGTGCGCTGTTCTACCTCCGCAAGCCTTGAACAAATCTTCATCCGTCAATTGTATATGATTTATTTTTTTTGCAAAAACATCAGTGTTATCAGGTTCTCCGCATTTCTCATCTACCACCTTCCCATCAGTTAAAAGTGTCGCAGTTTTCAAAAAATTTCCGTACTGAGTACCATGGCTTTTCTTCAAAGCCTTTAAACTCGATTTCTTTGTTGTTATATCGACCGTATCTTCGTCAATGACATTCATCGAAACTCCGTCTTTGTCAGACTTGACTGTTATATTCTTTGCTGCTTCATTGAACACGTTTTCCCACCAATGGTAGGTGAATTGTTCAGCTGAATCATGCCCTATTCCTGCATGGTCAAACTTCAGTTTTGGTCTTATCGCCTCTGGTATACCGCTCTCATTCTTTCCAAGACCTTTGCCTACGCAGATAAGATAATAACAAACTATAATAGTGACAGTCAATTATTCTAAATGTATGAACTAGTCAAATACCATTTCTGATTATCGAAAATACAAGCTTTTTAGCTCACAGAAATTCAGACTATAGATTAAAGGATTTAGGTGAAGCAGAAGCAGGAGCAGAAGGCAATACAATGGACTCGGAGTGATAGTTTAGAAATATATTTTCGTTTCGTTTTTTTTTTTTCAGAATTCGTCTTTGATTTGAGTTTTCACGAAAATGGTCTCGCAATTTGTGAATCAATATTTGAGGTTACGTTCTGCGTGTCAAAATCGCGATTTATATACAGGGTTTTTTTTTTTTTTTTTTTCTCACACGGTACTAAGAACTGTACAGTAGTTTAATCCGACTCGTTATTGTCAATTGATTAATGTCAGTTTAATATACCTTCTGTCCATCCATATTTTAAAAGCTGTGCCTTAGCGAACTCAGCCATGCTTATGTCCGGACTTTGGATTTCAAAAATTGTTTAACCAATTTTGACTACTTATATTGGGATTAACGTTGGTATGAGAGAGACGGAAGAAAAACGGTAAGCGAGAATCGAGATCTCCTCTTCTCTCTCATAAGCTAACGACAGAGTGCGCCACTCATTATTCTATAAATTTATAACCTAAATGTCCTATAACCTAAAATCGCACTCCACAGATCCACGTGTTTGTTTTCGAAATTTGATACAGAAATTAACGAAATATGGGAAAAGCTAAGAAAATAAAAATCTCCAAACGAGAAGGACAACATTCGAAAATTGGCTTGGCAGAAGATATCGAGAGTGATAAAATCGCGAAGTCGAAGAACAGAACAAAGATTAGAAACCGTAAAGATGAGGACGAAGAGGTATGATTTTTATCAAATTTCTTTTCCAATATCTAATCCTTGATTTATACGTAACAATGAGTAATGACAGTGTCTAAAATCATTTTTTTCTTATCCCTTAAAATTTACCAAATTACAGTTCGTTGACGCTGGTCTATCAAAAAAAATTTTGTCCCAAGCCAGACGTCAGCAATTGGAAATGGAAGAAGAAGGTGAACTCGAAAGACCTTCAAAGTCTACTAAAAAACGAGTTACCAAACTTGGAAACGACGACAGCGAGAGCGATAATGAATCCAGCGAAGACGAGTCAGCCGTTAATTATTACGATAATATAGAAATAAATGAAGAAGACGAACGGGCTTTAGAAATGTTTATGAACAGAGACAGAGCTCCGATGCGAACATTGGCTGATATAATAATGGATAAATTAACAGAAAAAAAGACTGAAATTCATACACAATTTTCTGACGCAGGTTCTATACAGATGCAAGAACTAGACCCAAGGGTCAGGCAAATGTACGAAGGAGTTAGAGACGTTCTGGCTAAATATCGTAGCGGAAAATTGCCAAAGGCATTTAAAATTGTTCCAAATTTAAAGAATTGGGAACAAATATTGTACATCACAGATCCACCGAAATGGTCTGCAGCCGCTATGTATCAAGCGACTAGAATTTTTGCTTCTAATTTAAAGGAGAAAATGGCTCAGAGATTTTTCAATCTAGTTTTATTGCCTAGAGTTAGGGATGATCTTGCGGAATATAAGAGACTCAATTTTCACCTTTATCAAGCATTGAGAAAGGCTTTGTTCAAGCCTGGTGGTTTTATGAAAGGTATATTATTGCCACTCTTGGAATCTGGTTCTTGCACTTTGAGAGAAGCCATTATAATCGGCTCTGTTGTTGGAAAAAATTCTATTCCTATACTTCATTCGTCTGCATCTATTTTAAAAATTGCTGAAATGGATTATACCGGCACAAATAGTATTTTCTTAAGAATATTCTTGGACAAGAAATACGCTCTTCCATACCGCGTCGTTGATGCAGTTGTCTTCCATTTCCTGAGGTTTGTACTTTCAAATTATTGATAAATAAGAAATTGAAAGATATTTGCTGTAATAAAATAAAATACCAATAAAATCATTTTGAATGTAAAAATTACTTTTTAATTCCAGATTCACCACAGATCAAAGAGAACTGCCTGTCCTATGGCATCAAGCACTGCTAACTTTCGTTCAACGCTATAAAAGTGATATAAGTTCAGAGCAAAAAGACGCGTTATTAGAATTGCTGAAAAAGCAATCGCACCATACAATTACAGCCGAGATACGAAGGGAACTACAACATGCTAAATGCAGAGATGTTGAAGTTTCGGAACCCAAAAGTGAACCTATGATGACTTGAGATGGATTTTAGAGAGGATCAATGATTTCAATTTAATTTTGTATTAATTATTAGATACAATTCTGAGCACTAACTCTTAACATTTTATAATCATAAATTGGCTAAGTTCTTTGAGTTTACAGCAAGCTGCTGGTAGTTGGTCGTTTTGTAACATATTAAAGAATAAAATGAATAGATATATTTAAATCTCATTTTTTAATCATTGAATCTGAAATGAAGTTCTAACGAATATGAAATTTTTAATAATTCAGTGGTGATGGAGGTAGTATAAAAAAAAAATAATAATATGGTAAAGAATCTTGAATAGCTGATTTCTCAATGTATATTATATTACATCTACAATATTGACATAATATTTCATCGTACAGACAGGACAAAAACAAATACTTATAACGTATATCCTCACACACTCTTTTTCACTCATACATAATTCGAAAATTTTTTATTTTTTTCATATAGAGCTATCTCGAGTTCGGTAGCTCAAACTAATAATAAGTAATATTAATTATTAATTAAGTACGACAAATATAAAATAGTTTCAATTAAAATGACAAAACTCGGAAGTCAATTGGACGCAATATATAAAATCAAGTATAAAATATTCGTATACTATTGAAACTAAGCACACGTGATGATTTGTGTTATTTCAAATATCCGTACCTTGGTGTCAACGGTTGCTTCATTCATTATATCAATAATATTTAGATACATATTTGATACTATTAAAAACAATAAGGAAAAAAAAAAAACGGAACAAAAAAGTTATCTATTTACATTAAAATGTTTAATGCCTCAGGTAGGACTTATATGTATAATGTAGCTGTTAGTAGGATTTAAAGAATCGGTGGTAAGTGATTCGTATTGAATTGATAGTTGTCAAGTTTTCTTTTCTTTTTTTTTTTTTTTTTCTTTTTTCTTTTCAAAGAATAAAAATCAGCTATCAGGCTTTCTGGTACGGATTAGGAAATATATAAATGACATAATGTAATAAATACTGAATATAATTAACAACGTAGAATTTGAAATGAATGGCTCTTCAATCTAAAGTGGCAAAAGTCTTATAACGTAAAACTCTTATTTAGAATTTGCTTGTGTGAAATGTAGTTGGCTTTGAAATCCAATTGCGCGTTAATCGTAAATTATGCTATACTCTAGATTGTTAAAACATGTCAATATTACTAGCATGACTTTTGCGACTTTGGCTTTGAGAAAATTATAATTAGCGAGGATAGGGAAAGAGAAAAAAAAAAAGAAAAAAAAAAAAGAAAAAGAAAAAGAAGAAATAAAAATTATCAAGAGTTTCAAATGTCGGCTTAAAAAAAATTAAATATTGCTTTTATCGGACAGTCTTTCAAAATAAAGGATATTGTAGAAAGCAAGAAAGGAGCTAACCAACCAATAATGGAAAAGCAGTAATATCACAAAATATTGTAAGACACAAAAACAGCGGGTTTGTTGTTGTTGTTTTTCCCTAAAAATGACACAAATCTCAAATGTAAAATTCAATCAGTTTGTTAGCTCCTTGCTGCGTATAATATGCGTAATACTACAGTAGTTTTATGCCTAACATATTCTAAGTTAAACATTGCAACAGTACGGGATAAATGTTTTCAAAAAATTTTCTTTTTAGAGTCCATGTTTTAGTTGACGCATCTATCTTTTCAGATAAACATTCTTAGTCTTTAAATCTTTTTTTTTTTTTTTTTTTCTAATTATAAATTCATGCCAATTGTTGAATACTTTTTAAATTGAATAAAAAAAAAAAAAAAAAAAAATTAGGTAATACGAAGAGAGGAAAAGAAATTGAAGAAAACAAAACAAGTAGGTATTTTAAAAAATAATAAAATACTATTATTCAATCATGTATATGAAAAAAAAAAAAAAAAAAAAAAAAAACAAACATGTTGTCAATACGAAATAAATCTTACTTATGCGTTTAATGGAATAAATTACTAAAATTTCGTTGAAATATTTTGAGCAACTCTGAAATGACGCGAGGGATTTCTAAATTATCTTCAACAGTATAGAGATCAAATTATATAATATTATTAATTCTCATAGTGATAATAATTATTATTATACACTCTAGATCAACAATTGCGGGGTTTTTCTGGGCTATTTTGTTCAACAATGTAATTATATAATTGATCATTGCTCAATCTTCAATTTTCGTTTAGATTTTTTTTTTTTTTTTTTTTCTTTTCTTTTCTTTTCTTTTCTTTTCACCAATTCAAGTCTAAAGTGTAACACCAATAGGAACGCAGAGACTTATCAGAATATTTTAAGGTGCTCTTACAAATTTGGAAAACCGACTGGCGATTGATTCATATTCGTTGATTGGCTCACCAGACTCATTTCTTCTTAAAAAAACTTGAAATATTCTTAGAACCAGCCGCTGCTTTCTGTCTGGACATCTCTTTCTTCGAAACTGTCAGAGGCTTTTGTGGCTACAATATTTAAGAATATATTTAAAAACAAGCTCATTTATGTAATCATTCCTCGTCGATAGACTTCCTTCTTATATTAAAATTTACTACTAAATCAAGATTATTCTCTTCCATATATATATATATATATGTCATTCATTTTATTCCAAAGTTCATTAATATATATGCTATTAAATATTATTTATACATGACTTCACTTAGAATTATTGTTTAAAGTCTAACACGTAAATTTTCTCATTCACAAAATATTTCAAATAATACTAAATGTTGGTGTTAAAAAATTTGAGTCAAAACTTAGCTTTCAAATAATTATTAATTCGTAATCTGCACTTTCACGTGCAAATAATAATATATTTGCTCATTTAATTATTGGAATTATTTAATGAATTTATACGCGAGAAAGCTAAGTTGTGGTATTTAGTATTTATTAAGCGATGAATTCTTGCGCTTCAGTTTATCACTTCTCATTTTTAATTAGTAAGTTGATTCATCGGAGAAATGAGACTTGAAAATTCTAATTTTGGAATAAAATAAAAACATGTACCTCTCAAGTTGTCTTACAACGTTCACAGTAATATAGTACTACGTACCTTCTCAGGTTTTGTTAAGTCTAAAGCTCCGTTTCTTGGAATAGATTCTGTGTCGGGCGTGTCTTTTTTAGCTTTTTTCTCATCGCTCCCTTCTTTTGGACTGTTCAACTTTCGTTTTTTATTTTCAATATCTTCAGGCAAACTTAAATGCTGGGCCAATTTTTTTGACAAATCTTCGGCAAGGTATTCCGACACTATCCCATGTGCGTATTTGAGATATTCTAAGAACGGTTGAAAAGACACGCTTATTATTCATTGTGAGTTAATGTAATGTAATCTATTCTTAAATTCATCAATATTATATTATATTTATTTTTTATTATATTAAAACTAGTATATCTCTGTAGTTTCTCACCAATTTCCGTGCCAGATTCGTGTTTGTTGCTTTTAACATAAGTGGCGCTAACAGCGCCTTGAGAGACGTGAACACCCTTTTGTCTCAAAATTTCAGCGACTCGTCCAACTTTCTTTTGAAGCCAAACCATAGTCTTATCCTCGTTAAACTTAAAAGCTTGTAATTCCTCGTCGCCTTTACGATCGGCGATTAATGATAGTTTTAAATTTTGACATCGCGCAAGTCGTGATGTACCTGGGTAGTCTTCGTCGCGAAGTATTTGTTCGAGAGGCATGACTTGTTGGGACTGAAAAAGATGAAAATTTAATTACAATATTATTAAAAAAACAAAAATTTATGTTTTGAATTATTTGATAAGAAAGCGCGCATACGTACCTTCCTCAAATAAGGTAAAACCAAAAATATCGGATCGATTGGTGTCGACAAATGCATTTTGCCATCGGACTTTACATTGTCGTCTATAAACCACGATCTTTTGTTTTCGTCAAATGTTAAAACTTCTTGAACGGTAGTATCTCCCGGACTGAATACAAACATAGCCGGTTGATTAGACGCTGGATGTCTGAGTTTAACTACGTCCGGTGAACTACCGTCTGTACTTTCTAAACCATCACCTAAAATAAGGTATTATTTATCAATAATAATAAGTTTTCATGGCGATGATGATTTTGGTGTATCGTATTATACATTTTATGTATAAAATTATCTAGTGATATTTGAATTTTTCTTTTTTTTTTTTTTTTTTTTTTCATCATTATTAGACTGCGCGCAGATTAAGAATTTTTTTTTCTCAGTAATGAAAAAGAAATAAATTTAATTTTATGAAATTTACATAATAGAATTTTTGGAATTGATTAACAATGTTAGAGTTCTATTTTGGCAATTTTTAGTCAGTGTGAGTATAAGAAGATGGTTTTAATATAATTTTCATAATCATAACAGAATCTGGTTGTAATGATGATATAACAAATAAGAAATAGTGATGTTATTTTAGTGATTACATTATTGATTGAAGTTTTGAGTATGTTAGTTAGATAATGCAATTTTAGCATAATAAAGTTATATAATGATAACAATGAGAAAAATTGATTGCAATACAATTTTTACTTTTTTATTTACCTTTCATAAGGAACACCCAAGTGTTGGCTGCAGGGTGCGAGTTGGACGTCTTGACGCATTTTTTCGGCGATGCTTTGACACGCGGCATGTTCTCTGAGAATGTTAATTATTCAAATTGATAATTGATGGTAATTTTTATCTTATGTACTGACGGAGACGTACACGAATAAAATTCAGAAGTCGGCCATTTTTAACAACTACCCGGCCGTCGGGCTGTCCGCAGGTTCGGCAATAGCATTTTCAGCAGGCTACGAAGTGCAAGCAGCAGGGTATAAAACATAACATCCATATAAATATCTTCTATAACTCGATGGAAAACACCACATACCCTCTATCGGTGAATATGCGAAAATGCGAAGTCCACCGAAGTCGTCGGTCACCCTGATTCCGAATTACCGGCGGTAGATATGAGTCGGAGAGATTGCGCATCATACACTCTTTCGAACTTCATCATGTAGCGCTGCTCAACCAGCTTGTCTCTTCAATTTGAATTTGAATTTGAATTTGAATACTAAATACGAACCTTGGGTGTTCTCCTTGGGTTATTAGATGCTGTATTATTGCAATACGAATGTGATCTATATTAGGATAACTTGTATGCCAGAAACCAAATAAAGAGACTCGATCAATTGCAATATGTAGCATATTTATTTTTAGATAAAAATTGTGATTTGTACACAAGTTTGACAATTAGTAATATTGTATCGATTCTGCATGAATAAATTGCCAGATATAGCAATAATCAATTACTAAGTTATTCTTCACTTTCCCCTCCTGGCAACTCCCTATTTGAAGTATTAATTAAGAGGTGGCTAGGCCACGTGTGCATGCTTACACACTGTGATTTTTTACCGCCAAAAATATTGACCCACCTTGTCGGGTCAGACATTCTTCTTATACAAGGGTTCATCTTCGACTCATCATTTTAGCAGCTTCAAATAATCGATACTCAGAAAGTCAAAATAAAATAAAAAAACAATTTTCGGGGCTGTCAACTCGTGCGATTCAAGAAAAATCAATTACTAATATATAGTATAAACTAATATATGAATGTGCATGAAAACACGTATGCATGCCTTACCAATACACTATTCCTTTTTCCCGCCAAAAATTTTAGCACACCTCCTCGGGTCAGATGCTCTCCTGATACCAGGCACAATTTTCGAGTTAAGATTTTTCTATATCCGAAAATCTTCCTGTTATCAGGAGACCATCTGACCCGAGGAGGTGTGCTGAAATTTTTGGCGGGGGAAAGGAGTAGTGTATTGATACATGCATGCATACGTTGGATCATGCACGTCGCTATATAGTTTCCATATAGTAGCTATTTTCAGAGCTGGAAAAATCTTAGGTCGAAAAATACTCCTCGTACCAGGAGAACATCTGACCCGAGGAGGTGTTTTGAAATTTTTGACGGGGGAAAGGAGTAGTGTATTGATATAGGCATGCACACGTTGCTTCGTGCACGTCTCTATATAGTTTATTTATACTAGCTATTTTGACGATTTAAAAAATTTTAACTCGAAAAATACTCCTGGTATCAGGAGAACATCTGACCCGAGGAGGTGTGCTAAAATTTTTTGGAAGGAGAAAAAGTAGTATACTGATATATGCATGCATACACTGCTTCAAGCACGTCCCTATAGTTTATTAAACTAGCTATTTTGACGATTTAAAAAATTTTAACTCGAAAAATACTCCTGGTATCAGGAGAACATCTGACCCGAGGAGGTGTGCTAAAATTTTTTGGAAGGAGAAAAAGTAGTATACTGATATATGCATGCATACACTGCTTCAAGGACGTCCCTATAGTTTATTAAACTAGCTATTTTGACGATTTAAAAAATTTTAACTCGAAAAATACTCCTGGTATCAGGAGAACATCTGACCCGAGGAGGTGTGCTAACATTTTTTGGAGGGGGAAAAAATAGTGTATCGATATATGCATGCAGACACTGCTTCATGCACGTCCCTATAGTTTATTATACTAGCTATTTTGACGATTTAAAAAATTTTAACTCGAAAAATACTCCTGGTATCAGGAGAACATCTGACCCGAGGAAGTGTGCTAAAATTTTTTGGAAGGAGAAAAAGTAGTATACTGATATATGCATGCATACACTGCTTCATGCACGTCCCTATAGTTTATTAAACTAGCTATTTTGACGATTTAAAAAATTTTAACTCGAAAAATACTCCTGGTATCAGGAGAACATCTGACCCGAGGAGGTGTGCTAACATTTTTTGGAGGGGGAAAAAATAGTGTATCGATATATGCATGCAGACACTGCTTCATGCACGTCCCTATAGTTTATTATACTAGCTATTTTGACGATTTAAAAAATTTTAACTCGAAAAATACTCCTGGTATCAGGAGAACATCTGACCCGAGGAGGTGTGCTAAAATTTTTTGGAAGGAGAAAAAGTAGTATACTGATATATGCATGCATACACTGCTTCATGCACGTCCCTATAGTTTATTAAACTAGCTATTTTGACGATTTAAAAAATTTTAACTCGAAAAATACTCCTGGTATCAGGAGAACATCTGACCCGAGGAGGTGTGCTAACATTTTTTGGAGGGGGAAAAAATAGTGTATCGATATATGCATGCAGACACTGCTTCATGCACGTCCCTATAGTTTATTATACTAGCTATTTTGACGATTTTAAAAATTTTAGCTCGAAAAATACTCCTGGTATCAGGAGAACATCTGACCCGAGGAGGTGTGCTTAAATTTTTGGCGGCCAAAAGAGATCCTGTATATACGCGCGTGTCTACACGTAGGTCGCTATATGCTTATGTATACTTTAGCGTTTTCCAGAGTTAAAAAAATTTCAAGTCGAAAATTGCGCCTGGTATTAGGAGAAGATCTGACTCGAGGAGGTATGCTGAAATTTTCAGCAGCACACAGTAAGCGCAAAATTTCGATTATAGTTTACTGATAATTTAAACTGTGTTTTATCTCGCAAGTTCTGATTCCTGTAATAAAGAGTGCAAGGGAGAAGAAAGAGGAAAATGGCAAAATTATCGGTAAATTTGAGAATTTATTGTTACATCATTGCATACAATATTACTCATTATTCAAATTGTGTACAATTTATTATTGTTTTTTCTTCAATGGCATCCTAGCATATAAATAAACATAATATAAATTCGTATTACACTGATATACTACCTAATAGAACTAATTTTACAAATACTAAATTCGACATACACTAAAACGTTGTAATTGGAACAGAATCCTTGCTGAATGGAGGCGTTCGGAATCTGATGAAAGTTAATTCGTCTGTAACAGAAAAACTAGTGTTATTATCAGTAGGTATACCATTCAGTAAATTACTCAAAAAAATAGCCACAACTCCACTGCGTTCACAGTATTTCTATCCTAGATCAGTGCTCTTTGTTGTCCGGCTAGAGACGCCGAATATATTTCCAAATGCAAAATGTATTGCCATCTATAGTATAAGTTAGAACTACAATACCAAAGCTTAAGCGGTATTGGTATGTAACCAGCGAGCCATTCTTGTAATTCTAACTTGCATCATAGATGGCGCTATATTCAGCTCAGGAAGTGGCGGCCTGCTGTCAAGTTGACAAATTCACGAACTACTACTGTTACCATCAACAGCGGGCAGTAATCAGTGTGAATGCTCTTTGTTAAATTTATTATTTATCGCCAAAAATAATGAATACCTACTCATGCGCGAATGTTGACTAATTTTTTGACGTTTTTGCAGTATCCAAAACAGTTTTCAGTACGATTGATATTTTTCATTAATTCTAAGTTTGAGACTTCCATTCAGTCAGTTAACGTTGAAAGTTGGCATTATTGAATTCTTATCCTGTTCCGATGTGAGGTGCAAAAAAAAAAGATCAAACAAATGCATACTAGGTTTTTTTTTTTTTTGGTCAATAAAAAATCATTAGCGTATGCTTGATTTTTATTGGATTTTTTATTTAGCAATTATTTTTTATGTATGAATAATAAATTTAGCATAATAAGTTTGTAATATGATCATAGATATAATAATATATTATGTAATACTA
Source organism: Tenthredo mesomela (assembly GCA_943736025.1). Taxonomy (NCBI): domain Eukaryota; kingdom Metazoa; phylum Arthropoda; class Insecta; order Hymenoptera; family Tenthredinidae; genus Tenthredo; species Tenthredo mesomela. The sequence goes on along the minus strand of OX031016.1, from coordinate 18,335,701 downwards.
AATATGATGGTCCGCAATGCATAAAATCTACTCCATTATTATTTTCAGGTGTTCGAAATAGAATTTTTCTACATTTATTCATTTTTTTGTAGAAACATAAAATAAATGAATTAAAAAAAAAAAAAAAAACATATACTATATATTTCATGTATTGTTAATTGAAAAAGAAAAAAAACGGAGGAATAATAATTTGATTCCATACAAAACGGTCCAGCGATTCAAACTTATCTAAAAGACAACTATTCAACTATATATATATATTTTTTTTTCTTTATAAGATTTTAAGAACGTTTTGCTAATGTTTTTTTTTTTTTTTTTTTTTCTTTTCATTTTTTTCCATTTTATATTATTTTAATTTTTGTCTGCGCCAGTTCAACACTTTAGAGGCGTACTTATTAGCAAGAACTCTTTAAACGTTAATTAATTGGGAATTATCAAATTATTATACTTAGTCTAAAAGTAAATCTGATTATAATTAATAAAATAAGTAAAATAATTTCCAATAACATGAATTGAGATACTCTACAATACTATAAAATTCTTCTTTTTTTTTTTAAGGCTTTTACCGCAAAATAATCGTGAAACACTATGAGTATGGCTTATTTTTTTTTTTTTTTTTGTCATATGGTATTCTTCGAGCGGATTTATAATGCTGTATTATTATGTTGATGTTTGAATTGATTACGTAATCAAATGCAGGTGATGTTTTCTAATACGGACAGGCGAAAAATGCTGTCTAAAATAAGCAAATAGTAATAGTAATAGTAATAGTGTCACGAATATAATGAAAAATTCTTTAGAAAATTTAACATTTCAAAATCACTTCAGCATATTTATAGTACTTTAAAATATCTTGTTGATATTAAACTCGCATACTTAAGTAATACTTAAACTAATACTTAGAATATATATTCATGTCCATTTATACCGTTGTCTGATTACAAAAATAACATTGCTTTTGTCCTGATGTAAATAATCTATAGGCATTGATAGTTAATAGTTTAAGAATTCATAGCGGTTGTAATTTAAAATGTCTTATCTTACTTGCAAACTATACTTGATAGTTTAATCTCTCGAAATATATTTCACATTACATAAAAACTAGTCGTTATGTTATTAACTGATTAGTGAAATATGTCGATAGAAAATCCTATACAAATGATAAATTTATGCAAAAAGTTAGCCACCTTTTTTTCTATGAATCTTGAACTTGATAATAAAGTTGGTAAATATATTGTAATGGTTAAACGTATTAGATGAAAGCTTCAAAAGTTATTAATGTAGTATCTACTGTATACTTACATACAAGCATAATGGATATAGGTATAATTAATAGTAAAATAACGTATTATTGTTGTTTAGAATAAAGATAAATTGTAATAATCCCCAATCTGCCACAATTAACATAAAGTTTTATCATTAATAAATTCAATAGCTTGTTTGTCGATAGTTCATTTATGTCTGGTTGTAATTGGACAATATTTAAATAGCGACAAACAAACTGTATTTGAGACGTGGGATTTTTTTTTTTTCAGCATGTATATAATAAGATGTTATATTATTAACATTGTTTAAGAGAATGATGGTTTACTGATTCAAAGCTCTATCTATAAGCTCTAAGCACGACTATCTTTGTTAAATACTTCCAATATTTTAATCTAACTCATAGGCAACATAATTTTAGTATATAATGCCAAGCCAAGTGGCATCTTCAAACTTTATTCGCTTGCTTTCCATGATATACATATATGTATATCTATATATTTATTTGAATATAACAATGAACTTAAATTGCTGCTTAGCAATTATCCCGATAAATTGAGATAACTGCAGCATATGGCGCGGGCAGCAAACCAAAAATTTTAATTAAAAGTTAAACAGTTATTGTTCATATCTTATGACTTCCTTTATGCCTTAACTTGCCTAAACTGGTACCTGAAAAAAAATTAACATAAAATTGTAAATTAAAATAAAACATCTAATTTTTATAATACAACAATTGTTATTGATCTTTTGAAATAATTGACAAGCTCGCTATAGTTTTAGATATATTTCGTATTTTCATTTTAGTACAGACTAATTGAAACACGAAATAATTTAGCAGAATATTAATTTTCCGACTCGTCTTAGCATGTATTTTTTGAAAAAAAAATGCATGAAGAAGTTTCTGCACGATAGATAGATAAAAATAAGACTTAGCAAAAATGTTATAATCATTAAATCAACAAAATTGTAATGATAATATCGAAGAAATCTATTGAACTAATCGTGAACGCAAATTACGCGCGTAATTTATAAAAAAAAAAAAGAAAAGGAAGATATTATACGTTCAAACACTTCTTTATCACCAAGATTTTAATAAACATAACATCGTTTAGTTACCTTTGAGTTAGATTTAAAAGTGAAGTCGAGCAGTTCGTCGATTACTCGATAGCATAGAGCATATAGAGATTGCCAGAATCATTGCCGGGCGGCACGAGTGAGTGAGTCGGAGGTAACACTGCAAAGCCTAGGAACATGAAGGTGCGGACCAGCATGGCTGAAAATATTGATATAAAAAAAAAAAAAAATTATTCACAAAATTCAATATCACATTATCTCTAATTATTTTCGAATCTAACTTTGCTGAAAATAATGATAGATCAAAATACCTCGGTCTGAGCGATCCTTCCTTAGGCAAACAACGACGTTGGTGCAATGCAGAGTTTCCTCAGCATATTCTAAGAGGGAAACAAATCCTTCCTTGGAACCCTCCGGAAGAAGGCAGCTGGGAACTTGGATGTAAAGACAACCCCTCCATACCACTGTTTCCCACTTAACACAAGTACTTTCTGTTAAGTGTAGCGCGAATGTTATGCGCAGTGACTCACTTTTTTTCAATTCGTTTAATAGTTCATTCTCCTGAAAAAGTTAATTTTTCACATTTGAAAAACTGCCTCAGCAAATATTTTATTTTAAACTAAAATAAAACCCCAATAATGGAGGCTCTGAATCAATGAACAAGTTACATTTATGCGCTGCTGAATTTAATTGACTACCTTAAAAGCTACGATCATATGAGATTTAATTATAGAAAAAAAAAATATATATATATATATTTACTTGAACGATGTGGGAGCTCACAGAGAGCTGACTCTGCTTAATCCCCACGCCGCGGCTCTCTGTGTTGACTGTCGATACAGACAAGGCGGCATGGGGCGCATCAGGACCACCACAGAGGCCCCACGCCCAGCGTTATACAGTAGTGCTGTTGCTGCTGGCTCATTCCCTCATACATACCCTCCTCAATGTATCTACTAGACATTGCGCTGCAAGTTAAGTAGAAGAAGAAGAAAAAAATTAGATTTGTCTTTGATTAAAAACTTCAGATAATTTATATTAAATTAGTAGATCGTAACTGTTTTCGAATTATAATTATTGTATAAAAATGAGAAATGTTTCAGAAGTATGTGAAATTTTCTAGCCATGTGTTGTTAGTGAAGAATGTAAACACTTGAAAGTAGAAAAATAATAGATGTGAGGGTACGTGGACTTGGCTGCTTTAAATAGCACAGGTAACACGTGTAGAGCATAACACTAGTTAAATATATGTCAGATGTATTAGTAAATAAGTTTAAAGAAGTTTGTCTAGTAGGTATCTGCGTATGTTGGAAAATAATTTTGTTTCAGAGAAATTAATTTAATTACAGGTGGAGATTTTTACAAGAACGAAAGATATCTAGTACTATGGAAAGTTATAAAATAAATGATGAAAAAATTCATAATAATAGTGGAAAGAGAAAGGTTGTTACATAAAACATGACCCAGATGGAAAACGTTATTTTTAAATTAGAGATAAAGTATACATGTATAGAATATGTCTATAGAATTGTTGACATCACTAGAGTCTCTAGGTAGCCAAAAATATAAACGGTATATATCAACGTCCAATAATTTCCATTATAGAATCAGTGTGAAAGAGTAGGGAAGTAAAATTTAAGCTTAGTGTCGTGCACAAAACTTTCTGAATTTATATACTACTTGAAGAAGCAAAATCTTTCGTTATCCCATTTGTGATCTTTCTTTCAATCAATAAATAGAAGTTATTCAGAAGCAATGGAATTATATTATTTTGCAGATCATTTGAAAATTGTCACGATTAGATTTTTACTTCAGACGATACTTGAGAGCTGTTGCTGATAAATTAAATGAAAATGAGGATAGCAATTATGATGATGATTATAGTCACGTAAGTTTAGTAACTTTTGGAGCTTTTTTATTCTTGATAATGCGACAAGGAATATAAATTTCCATTACCTGGGCCTTGGAACCATTTTTATTATTATTCAGTCGGCAGAATGTAGTAAGTTTGATAATAGAATGAATTCAATGATTGTAATTGACCTTGATAAAAGGGCTTTGCCCTTTGAACTTTGTGCCAAGATTATTTTTTCTAATATTGAATAAAGAGATGGTGAAAAATAAGACTGGCCTTAGCCAAATTTCGTTCAGTTTCAGTTTTGATTAATCAGCGATCCGTGCACAGGAAAAAAAACAACTGATCTGTACCCGGGCTTGTGTTCCAAATTTATAAAGACACAAAGTGCGCAGAGAGCATGAAAACATTGTTGAATGCCCAAGACGTCATTGAAATTGGCGAAAAGCCAAATCTACGACTATAGACTAAAGACTAAAGAAACTGACTTAGATCTAACTGTTAAGAAATCTTCAACAAATACTTTGTCTGGCCAAAAACTTTACTCATTGCTTTCGGTTTGTATCATTACATAAGTACACGGATGAGACAAAAATTCTCTCACTTAGATTCTTTCTCATTGCTTCAGAACCGAAATTTGCTTTAAAGATATCTTATGAGAGAACCAGGTTGCCAGAAATGGCTTTAATAAAATTAACAAATTTCCGTAACACACAAACATAGATCTTTTTATATAAACAAGTTTCGCGAATTTTCTTGAATCGATTGCCTAAATCAAATTCTCACATGTCTAATAACATTGTGGAAGTTTTTTATTTTCACCAAAATTCAACAGAGTTCACATTTCTGCTTGTCATAACAATTGATTTTTCTTGACCTGATTCATGCTTAATGGTTAAAAACTTTACGCCAACGTTATAAAAATCAATATTGCCGTACACAGAACCATTGTTGAGTATGAAAATAAAATAAAAAACTAAAATATACTTTCTGGTGAGTATTGACGATAACTTCTTTTTTTTTTTTTTTTTTTACAAGGCAAAATTTTTAAGTTAAGTCAATTGTAAAGTCATATCCTACCGATAATAACAAATCTCATCAACAAAAAGCACAGTTCTGTGATCATAAATAGATACTTGTAATTTGCCATGGATTGTAAAACGTAAATTAGCTTTACAGTTACGTTGAAAAATACCTATTGTAACAATATTGACTCCTATGAACTACAAGTAAGATGAAACTGTATTGTCATCAATTGATACGACAATTATGATAATTTCGATAAAGACTGTAATATTCTTTTATGAGATGTTAAAGCACTTTTTATTTTTTAACGGATCAAAATATGCAGAGTATTGTAATAAACAGGAGCATTAAATACCCCTGAATCACTAGTTTCTAAATCAATAGCAGGGATAATCTAAAAATAATATTCCAGAGATAGGAATAAAGTAACCACATGGTAACAACCAATGCCCTAATTTCTATGATTCAAATCAAGAAATATCTAGAGAAGAAATTTTTCTCGGGATAGTCAGAAACAACATAGTGAGATATTTACAATTCACATGGATATAACGTGTAGTTATGAAAATTTAATAAAATGCTAATGTTGATATGATGGGTTGTAGTACTTTCATTACATTCTCAGACACTATGATGTTCTCGTAGTTGAAATCGTTGCATTTGTGTGCGTGTTGATTAGCAGTTTATTAATAACTCATTTAGTCAATAATACTGTGCGATATTGAATTAATAAAAATACGTCGTCAAGTTGCCACTCCATATTCACTAGTTATTTATTTCAACTATCAATTGAGCGATCTATGTATCGATCAGAGATCTTGATGGATTTTATAAATTCAACATGCACTGTCTGTATTGAATCAGAACTATATTTCAACATGTAAGCAGCTTCGTTTAGTTAGTTAATCTAGTAAAATGAGTGCCAAGCATGTGGTCCTATCATTTAACTGAACAGCAGTATGCATGTTTAGTTGCGTAATATGTATGTTCATTAGAATTAAAGTATTTATTGGTCAATTTTAGGCTCTATCTGAATCTTTCTGTCAATTTATAAATCAAATAGACTGAGTGAGGTGAAATCGTTCTCTGGTTTGACACTTCAAGAGCATCAAGAGATTTAAGAAAAATAGTCACGGTCAAATATTTGTTTCAGCCTTCATTAGAGTTCATATCCAATACCAAAAGAAGAAGAAAAATTTTCCACTGCATTAATTCAATTATGCTACATCTTGTTCAATCGAAGAGTAATCACAATATAATAAATTGATAAAAAATGATAGAAATTATCATTACACAGATCTTTTTCAGTTGACTATTCAATTTTCTCTTATCTTCAGGCTAAAATGTCAACGCTCAATAGCCTTTGTATAAATAATTAAATGCCAATGTTGCATAGCAGACTTGTGGAGCTCACCATTTCCTGCTCACCAAGATTACAAATCATTCCAAGAAATAAAGACCATGATAAATATCACATGTTATGATATATAATACTCTGGGTTTCACTAGTACAAAAAAAATAAAAATAAAGCAAGATATATAGAAGTTAGATAACGGAAAGACTGATCAAAATTCTTAAGATTGGTACATTAAATATTCACTGCAAAGTATATATTCTCAATTTTTTTTTTATGATCAAACAATTTCTAGACAAATTAAAAGCTTTCGTAACAGTGATATCAACACAGCTATGATATTAAACCAAACCCAGGCTTGATGGCATATGACCCAAATTCAGCTTCCATTGCACTCTAGTGACCCAGCGACCTCATTCCTTGTCTTTACAGTGAGACCTGTACAATATTCCCTCTATAATTTAATTGAACATAATACAAGTGTTTCATTTTCTAAACTTAGTAAGCAATGAACATTGGGTATTGGGGCTCTATATCACTACATTCAAAAGTGAATACTTGTAACATTTATAGACAGATATTTTCCGTTGTTGTGAAACGATACAACAGTAAACTCAATAATCTTTGTCTTTATCAACAGCTGAAGGTTAATTTGAATTCTGAGGGACATTTTCAAGCGACAATTGATATTGTTTATCATTATACTCAAGTAAAGGACAAATGTATACCCGTACAGTGTGAGAATGTTTCAAGGGTGAGTATATAACAAGTTAAATGACACGAGTCAAATAGAGTGTCATCCATTACCCGTATTATTCCACAGCCTGTAGTGTTTGCATTGTATGTTATCTTTCATTGTCTAGCTTAATTGAATGTCATTTCCATAATACATAAAATCTCTCTCATTTGAGACTGCAAAATGTTCACAGATTATACACTAAAGTACAACTGTATTCAGGGTAAAGAGACTAAAAAAAAAAAATGCGAAGCCTACGTTTAAGAGTTACATAAGATGATGTTGGCTTTTGCATAACTGATTTAAATCCTGAATTACGTTTATCAGGCCTCATTTAAATTCTATTTGAATATATCCAGCCTGATCTAAGAGTTTGACGTTAGCCCCAAGAATTTAATGATACTAATTCTTGTTTCTATATTGTGTAATCCTTGGGTCTCATATATCGTGTGTTAAATACGTTAAGACAGAATTTACGGTATATTTGAAACTTGGTGTATTTATGAATATTCATTTCCATGACCTCAGAAGCTGAATAAACTCGTCAACATCGAACAAAAATAAGGCCACATACTGATACTTGGAGTTTTCTTTATTTACACTTTTTAATAACTCCATAAAACAAATATTTGGAAAAAAAAAAAAAAAAAGACAGACACTAAATATATGATTGGGCTCATGTTCTCTTTTAAAACAATTAATGTAATATTAACTGTGTGTACTTGACTTTGGAAATACATAGATGGATGTTTTGAGAACAGAAATATAGCTGATTGCTTCATTTCTACAAAATTCAAGGCTTAACTAATTGTTATGACTGCGGCCAAAAGTCTACATCATTACCGTGAGGATTTGCTTATCTTTTGCAAGCTTATCTGAAATTATCGCATAGGGCTTAGACCTTTGTGCTTTCATCTTATAGATATGATATCCTTTTTCTTTAACTAATTTTCTCCACAAGTATAAAAGTTATTAGAATCCATATTGTTACTTGTTACAATATTAAACATTAAAAGTATAATTTGGTGAAACAAATGAATAGATATATTAAAATAAATAAATCTGATTACTTATAGTTGAAAATGAAATGGATAGAATTTTTTGCCAGTCTAATGTAAATATTGATAATTCTTTGACGAAAATAAGTATTTCATTGTTTATATAACGGAGAAATGAATGTGAAATATAGCATCGAAATAACGGCTAAATACATCAGCTGATGTGTTGTTGTATGTTTATTGGTTACTGGCTACTGTCTAGGATATGACCTTAAAAGAAACCATCATGGATCGGAAAGAGCCAGACATATCACGATTCGTGAGAAACACGTAAGCCTTTCGTTTGGCTCATGTGACCGAAGCGTCGTATTATGAGCGTGGAGATAACAAGTCGGAGAAAAAAAAAAAAAAAACACGAGAAAGTAGATATAAAAGGTCTACCGAATATTCTAGAAATTTAAACGAGTCTTCGGTACGGAATAACCCTTCGAATTCCTAATAAAAAAAAAAAAAAAAAATACCGGAGTTATTTAATGCTTCTAGATTGTGAAATTAGAACGTACAAATCGAATATCTATAATAAATGAAAATAAATTCTTTTGTAATTTGATAAATGATAATCCTTATCAGCACATGACAATCGGGATCTCTATAAGAGGAAAAAAATGGAATGGCTGCCCTCCGAATTGTGACACTTTCTAGTTAAAAGAATCCACATTGTCATATCAGAATAAATGGTATAAGGGTGTGTGGTTTAACAATATTGAATAATTATTGTTAATGAAGAAGCGTTCTAAGAATAATGGGAACATTTGATAAGGGCGTATTATCAATAAGTTAATTGGTAAAAGCATGGTGCCTAATACAACATGCAAGATGGCGCCTGTGGATAATATAGAAAAAAAAAAAATGGCGGATATTAGAACTTACCAATTACTGGAAATTAAACTCGGCATAATGTCTTCGTTTTTACTACGTTCGCAATTACTAAACGCCTGGCTGACACTAATACTCATACTTCTTCTTTCGTAAAATCTTGACGGCTGTATATTAACTGCTTCGTGCAGAATTTTCGCTCCCCCGGCGGTACTTATTTGATTACTGCGCTCTCAAGCGGTATATGCAACTTGCTCAGTCGACTGATTCGTAGCGATTGTTGAAAATTCTTCGAGTAGTCAGTCTGCTCGACACTTCCCTTCTACTTGTTGGATATGACGTCAGTATTATTAGCGTTGGAGACTGCGCATCGCGTCTGCGCAATCACATTGAATTCCGCAATGCGCGTTGAGTTGGCCAGTGCCGTAGTCGTAGAGCACTACATATTATTTACTTACATGTTACACATCTAGATTTTTACCACATTTTTACAGCTCAATTTACCTTGACAACTCTTTCTTCGACAATTTCATTCAATTTTATTATCAGATTTGTTAAATTCACTTGTACCTAGATTGCTTTGCGGTACAATTGTAAGAAAAAAAAACAAACAAAAAAAACTAGCTTTTAGAAAGTTAATCAAAGACACAGTTCCTCTGTATTCACTGATTTTTGATTAAAATAAAGAAATTTTTAAATCACCGTCTTAGCATATAAACAATGAGCAGTTTAAGCCACATCATCGAGTCTGGAAATATACTGGAATACAAATAAATACTACAATATGTACAAACTATAGAACGAAAGATAATTCTTCTAGTATAGCTAGTTTCAATCTATTCATTTACTAATTTCTGCTTAGATTGATCCAAGGTTCATTCAATTCGATTCAATAATTTTCTAACAATTGACGGACGATGATTTTTGCAACATTTATTACTCTATAGAAAAGAAGATTCATCGTATTATTAATACGATAGAAAAAAAAAAGAGAAGAGACAAAAAAATTGATAAAATAAATCGAAACTCGTTAAAAAAAAAAAAAAAAATATATATATATATATTTTAAAGCAGACTACAATGTTTAGTATTTTGATAACACATTGCTTTTTATTCCATCCAGATAGATATATAGAAATTACAATTACATTGCAAAGGAGGCAACAGGGCGGCAGGGGGGTGGGGGGGGGAGGGGAAGGTGTGGAAATGCTTTGATCGATGTTGAATTATCGGTAATTTGGAATGTTGATGATTCAATTGTATTACTTTTACCATATGAGATCGCAAATTGCTCAAGATATAGGTATTCGGTCAAGGCACGACACTTTACTAGCTATATTACTTATAGAATAATTAAAATGATTCTCTTTTCTTTCGTTTCTTCAATTTTTCTTTCCTTCAATTATTTTCTTTTTTTTTTTTTGTTCATTTTTCATTTTTTTTTCTTTTTTTTTTTTTTTTTTGTTCATAATATAAAAAAGTACATATTTTTTTTTTTCCCTATAATACGGCAATAATTAATGTACGGTTATCGACAGAACAGAGTTTGGCAATTGCCTAGTGCCATAATCAAAAATCGAAGATATTAATTTCTTAAATAGTTATGGAAACAAGACTAAACTAATAGAAACAGGGTTAGATTAGCTTCTGTATATAAATATTCAATTTAGCCGCACATTACTTGGCGAACAAAGTCTTCATAATTTATATTCCCTTGTGAATCCTCGTGGCCGGCTAGTAGGGTTTCCACTTCTTCGTCGCTGAGCTTCTCGCCTAAATAATTTAAACATCATTAGCAAGTTTCTAGCTTCTAGCAAAGCTATGAGACGACGAATAGTTTGAAAGTAAAACATGTTTCAAACTTTATGAGAAAAATTGCAATTAATTTATTATTAGATATATCGAAAATGTCTAAAAGATATTTTTTATTCAAATGATCGACAACTCCTAAAATTTTTACGTACCGAGTGTCGTAAGTAAATGTCTGAGTTCAGCAGATGAAATATAGCCATTGCCGTCTTTATCAAAGTGTCTCAATCCCTCGATGAAATCATCCGCAGTATCGGAAGTGCGAGACTTACTGATCGCTTGATAAATTGGCAAGAATACTTCGAAACTAATTCTTTCATCAGGCTTATGCTGATGGGTAAATTTCTTTACATCAGATTCAGTTGGGTTTTGTCCCAAAGCTCTCAACGCGTCACCGATTTGAGCGATGTGAATTTTTCCATCTCCACGGCTATCAAAGAGCTGGAACGCTTCTTGGAACTCTTATAATTGAAAGAAATAAAAATAAATTAATAAGTATAGAATATATGTATTCATTTTTTTTTTTTCTTTTTTTTTTTTTTTTTACTAACAAAGAATAATCGATTAATTTATAACAGACTGTAAGTTTTTCATCCAAGAAACAAAACTTTTAAACTGAAATAATTCGATTTAAAGAATTTTAAATGCAAGAGACTTAAGAATGTTATAGGACTCTGAATTCTAGATCTTATTTCTTAATGTATAATATATATATGTATATAATAACGTTGTATTCATACAATCTCTGACAAAGATCGGAATCTTATCAATACTACTGATGTCATGCCTTTTCAAGCGTGTAATTATTATTATTAAGATAATTTACCCTCAACCGATGACATCATCCTGTTGGACAGTTCTTGATAACTATACCCGTACATTTTTACAAATTATATATGTATTGTTTTCTTTGCTTTAGAAGGAATTGTCTCAAGTTTTCATCAAATGTATGTAAATTGTTATTATTATTATTATTATTATTATTATATAAATATGAAAATATATTTAAAAAATATGAAAGTAAATAAAACGAAACGCGAACTGATATAGGTAAGAAAAAGAAGAAAAAAAAAAAATAAAAAAAATTAAATTAGAAATTAGAAATTTGTCACTTAATTTTTAGTGTGAAAATTCGGTAGTATCCAATGCGAGTGTTTGGTAGTTACTGATCGTGACTTAAAAGAAGAGTAAGTATGTAATCGCGAAGTGTATGTCAGTAAGATTGAGAATAAATAGTTTGTATAGAATAAAATGGTAGAGAAAAAACGTTGGGAGAACCGTTCACTTTCAAAAGCCTAACCATAAAAGGTAATCTTGTATAAACCGACCCGGGGCGTGTCTAAAAAGGCGAAGATATTCTTGACCTGAATTAAAGTAAAGAAGAAGAAAAAAAAAAAAAATATATATATATTTGCCCCCCTTTATATATCACGAGCTCAGTCACTTACCGGCCAGCTGATCCTCTGAATATGAAGCCTGTAAATACGGTATAATTTATATGTTTAGACTGATTGAAAAATAGTTAATTTTCATTTTTTTTTTTATTAATATGTCAAAATCTTACCATCGTCGTATAAGTACGTATGCGGTATGTACGCTCTCACTGTCAGATCCGTTGCTTGTCGCGCTGACTAACCACTCCACTCTATACTCGCTAGTTTCGACGACGCGTGACGTAGGCAGAATTCTTTAGCGCGATTCGTGATCGCCGGAAGTGACTCACGGAACTTCAAATTTTTATCAAATATAAATATTATACAATTGATGTACTAATTTTCATTATTAATAGTATAATGTTTCATCTGTAATTCTATGTGAAATATTTTTTATTATTCGCGTGAGAATAGCCAGAAGAAAATAATACCAGACGAATTTTTTTTTTTTTTTTTTTTTTTTATCGTTTGTGAATTTATCACTAACGAAGTATTTATATTTATCGTTCGCTATATAGAAGTCTCGTTGATACTCGTTGCGTCGTATAAACTCTACTACGATGTCATTGGACTTCGAAAAATCGTATTAAATACGTATATTTGACAGATTAGTAATAATCGTAATGCCTATGGTTATAATAAATCATCTTTCTTCTTCATATATACATAAAATAATAAGAGAGAAAACAGCTGGGCGAAAATTCGAGCAGACAAATTGCTTGCGAATCGTACAGCACGATGGCGCCATGGTCGAAGCGACTAACTATGTTGTAAACGCTTGGTTTTAGAAAAAGAATTCAGTTCATTTAAGAGTAAAATTCTTTTTGATAATTTTCAGTTGATTTTAATACCAAATTTTGAAAAAATCAATTGAACAATTCATTTTAATTATAGAGCTACGTATATTTGAAAAATATAACGCGGCTTGATTCCAAGCGCAAATACTAGACATCATGCAATGCTTTGCGCTTGCGTGTTTTGAACAACATATTATTCGCTAAACCAACAAGCCAATCACGATCAGCGAATGCTCCCGCTCATTGCGGAATCACTAGAATAATTTATTTTGAATCATCCTTATAGCAATGCTAGGACGAATTGTTATCATGGACTTTAATATGATCCATTATATTCATATTTATCGATAATATTATTTATTTTATTTATATTATAAACAACACCCATTATTTAGGCAAACATTGATGATGTCGATAAATCATATGACACAATATATATGGCTATTGCGTGATAATAAACGATCAAAAATATAATCAGAAGTAATTTATTTTGTTCACTTTTATTATACCAAGTAATTATGTGGCGGTAATTTTATTGACAAGTTTACATTGCAATACAGTATTTCACATAAATAATAGATATCGATTTGATCGAATTATCACAGAGATACAGACTTTAATTTTTCGTGGTTTGAAGGGCACATTGAAAAAGCGATCACTCGGTGTCGTAAAAGGTGCAAAATTCGCTAAAAAATCTTTATATAAAGATCCTAAATTTCTTTTCTTTCTTTTTTTTTTTTTTTTTTCTCAATTACACCTACGTAATTATTATAACAAATTAATTTACTGATAAATTAATTATTATTATTTTTTATTATTTTAGTCACGGTAAACTATACAACAATAATCTTCCTGACTATATTTATATTTGGACATCATTAATTCATTCAAACGCGAGTACCATATGGTATAGGTATTACGATTTGGCAAAGAATGTCATAATATAATATAGTTGTCACAGTTTAACAAAATTATAAAATATAATCAAACAATTAATGAATCACACAACTCGTTGTTTAATATTCTGATGTGTGTATAACTGGGATGTATAATAATCTTCGATGTTTGCGAAAATGAACTTTATCATAAAAAATGTTACTGCTAGTTTTATATAAGAGGACACAAAATCTGCGACTGTTATTAATTCCTGAAACGTACTACATACGTATCTTCTTACTTTATTTATTTATTTATTTATTTATTTATTTTATCAAATAACTTATCCACTCTAACTAAAATTAGAGATTTCAAGATCCTTCACAGTGCAGAGATCACAACACTGCTTTTTAATTCAATTGGTCCACTCTCAGCATTTCTTTTTTTATTATTGTTTCCATCTGTTTATCTCAAGTGCAGTGCTTTCACAATATTATATTATTATGTAATACTATGTATTCGTATATATTTATAGCTGTGAAGAGAAACCATCAATTGATGGTGTCGTTCTAGATCCATTCTGATTATGGAATGAATAAAGAAAAGTACTTGTATTTTTCCCCCAGACTTATCAATATAAGTTATACAGTAACATATGGGCATTGAATGTCAACAGGACTGCAACAGCGTTATTCAAACACGTTTTTCAGAAACCCACCATCAAAGGCTGTTTATTTTTTATTCTTTATTCTTGATTTCTATCACTTTCGCCGAAAAGAAGAGTGCATATTGCATTTCGCAACGCTATGTTAGGATTAAACGTTGTATCATACAATGGAGCGTTTGTCATCGGACTACTGTACTTTCCACTCAAAAACCACTCGTTGATAGCGGCTCGCTCGTAAGTGAAACCGTCTAAGAATCAAATTTATAGCTTATCGTCATTTATATTCAGAGTCATCAATCAATAGTTATAAAATATATATGAACGAAAAAACTGTACCTGAACATTGCACCGGTTCTCGCATAATTTCATGTGTAATCGGGCACAAGAACTCGTGCGGTACCTCAGTTTCATCAGGAATATCCCATGTGTAGCTGTCCTCACGTCTCAACCAATATAATTGTTTTTTCAACGTTTCTACAGACTGATAATACGTAGAGAGTTGAATTAATGATGCTAATGAAACCGTGGAATTTTATCGTAAAAAATTTTCAAGTCATATAATTTGCAAGGCACATAATTTGCAAGGCTTTTCGAAAAATGCAAACTTTAAAAATTCAAACTATCTTAAGTTTTTCAAATAAATATTTGGTACAATTATTTTTAGAGCTAATACTTTGCGTATTTATAAAACGGCCAAAATATTCGTACCTTTTCGTCATCTTGAATTTGCAAACCATCAATCAAGGTTTGTTCAGGCATCGTCAATAAATTACGTCCACTCAGAGTTGTGCCTTGAATTTTTTCGGCTAAATCGGGAAGTTCGATTTCTTTAAACCATCTCCCAATTTCGTCGTATTTCCAATCAGCCACCTGAAGAAGAAATCGTTTGTGAAAAGAAATCAAGTCATATTTTCGAAACTCTGATCGCGAGATTAAGGAAAGTTACTCACCCTTTTCTTTGCTTGCCTCAATCTATCGGCCAGAATACTTTGCGATATTAATTGCTGGGGTAATTTCCATATTAATACAGTTTTATCTAAAGCCCCTGAAAGCGAGAAAAAAAAAAAAAAAAAACACAAAAATCTGTAAGTATCATCGAAAACCATATTTAAAAAATTTCGAAAATAATTAGTAGCAGATTTATTGACGGACCTGTAATAAAAAGCGACGAATCTTCAGCAAAGGCACATGCGGTAACAAGGCTGTCATGATTTTCCAATACGTGGAGACAGACTCCTGAATACTAAAAAAAATTTTACTCGCAACACTCAGGCTTACAATTATATTTTGTGTTTCAAATTTGCATGTTGCATTAGCATTAGTTAATGAATTATACTTACAACGCTCCACAATCGCGCAGTTCTATCAGTAGCAACGCTTCCCAGAATTTCACCATTAATAGGTGAAAATCTGACGCTCATGACGTTACCCCCATGTCCGCTCATCGATTTCCACAGTTTGTAACTTTGGCCGGCGTTACTGGTCCCGATCGAATTGTGCAATTCTTCATCGCCAGGTACAGGAGCTTCGTCAACGTAGATTTTTACGTGCCATAACTTGACCAGTGAATCATTTCCACAAGTTGCCAACAAATAGGAATGCCGATTTCCATTTAGAGTCGGGTCCGTCCTTGATCCTTGATAAAAAATCGTAAACGGATAACGTTTTTACACTCTCACTCACTTAGTAACTAATTGAGAGGTGAAACTTTACTTTATGAAAATTAATAATCATGCAAATGTAAATGAATATAAATCTACCTGCCGGAGCCAGAGGCTCTAGAACGGGACTAAAGTCAGTATCTTGTACCCCTAAGTCATGTCCCTCATCGCAAAGAATTAGTGGAAATTGACTATTCCTATTTCTATCGTCAAAAAGTCTCCATGTTCCCTCACTGCATGCAGTCACTAGGTAGTTTGAGTCTGGCGTAAACGCAATGGCTGTAATTGCGTCTGAATGACCTCCGAAGATTCTGCAGAAATTTTGAAATATTTTGATAACACTACGAACAGAGCCTAAACTATGATTGCAGATTCAATAATAAACGAAATATCTCGATTACCTAAGAAATAAAACAAAATCAAATACATAGGTATCGGTTTTGATAATTACTGCAATTCTTCCATGGTATCAACACTCCACAAAGTTGTTTTCTCATCATCTCCTGCTGTGGCGATCATTTTACCATTCGGAGACCATCGGCAGACGCGTATTCCTGACCCGGAATTTACGAAACTTGCTTTTGCCTTGCCTCCCTTCTGTGCCAAATTTATATATCTTTATTCAAAGTTTTAAGATTTTATTTTGCGCGAATGGGCACTTCGCGGTATCATTTTAGAAGAAAAATTCAATCATCGACAGTGAGCAATGCCACAATGTGCTAAACTCTTAATAGTGCCATAGCACCTACCTCCGTGTCCCACACAATTGTTGTACCATCCAGTGAGCAGGATGCCAGCATAGTGCCACATGGACTAAATTCAACATGATTTACGCTATACTTGTGGCCTTCCAAAGGACCGAAGTTTTTCTCTTCGAATTTCACCGAATCGTCATCATTCTCGCCGTCAATCTCTACAGCTTCCCAGATACGCACAAGCTTGTCTCTAATATGCACATTATGTTCAAAGGCGTTATTCTATCCCTTGATGTCAGTATTGATCGCGACAAGAAATCTTAGCCATGTAGTATATGAATTCTAATCATCATGCAGGATTTTTTCATTATTTTTTGATTACTCACCCCGAACCAGACGCTAAAAGATTTTTTCCGTAAAAAGCGACGGTATTAACTGCTCCACTATGTTCATCAAGCCGTTGCATTAGGCTAACTTTGTTGTCGGCACATTCTGCTTGTTTAACAACTTCCTGCTCACCCAGAGCTGTCTGTAATCATCAATGATCAGTGGGCTTGTTTAATGAAGTTATATCATCATCGCGTGTATGTAGGATTAGTGTATGGGCAAATTAAAAGAGAACTCATACGTGCTACGTGTGCATGCATTGACTATTTGAAGACTTTATATACAAAACTGATCACATTGTGGGTATGCTATAATCCGGCGTAGTTAACAACTTTACACTTTACGGCCGATTAGACATTACACGAAGGCCATTGTTATATAGATAATATCAATATTTTACGCTATTTGTACACCTAGATACATCGTCACTCTGACTATAAGCAAAGAAAGGCTGAACTTATTATTAATTCAACGATCACGCATCTAGTTTCAATGTGGGAGCTAGACAGTCATATACAACGCAGAAAAAGGCTACGTGGATAAACAACCCATCGATTGCAATATTTATTAAAGAAGAACGCAGAGGGTTGTATCATAAAAACATTTGGTCCTGAAATTTAGTTGAATTATCTGAACGCAAGATATTGAAACATATACCGAGAGGCTTTCGTGAAACCTCGCCAGTCAGTCACAGCCACCTCGGAACTATCCAAGTTTTTCCTGAGAACAGTTTACACTCAAGCTAAAATTCACGTTGATTCTAGTTCTAATTCAGTTAATTGAGTTTATTCGTAAATGTCAACATAAATGCGGATTAGAGTCGTGCAAACTAAGTATAATATAAGCCCATAATCATACGGGGTTTAAATTTTTAGGATCTTTATGCGCATACCTCTCCGCCGTGGGTGTAATGCTTTTTTGGACTACAAACTTTCACGAGTTCAGAGTCTAGGCTTAAGGTTCCAGTCAAATCCCATACAATGACAGACTTGTCGTTGGACCCTGAAGAGCGAAAAGATATCGATTAGTCTTCCATGAATACTTATATTATTGTTTTTTTTTTTTTTTTAACAAATATAAATTACCAGTGGCGACTAAATTTCCGTCCCTTGAAAATGCGCAACAAGCTACGTATCGTTTGTGACCCCCCAAAACCGCCATTATTTTTCCAGTGCTCTGAAACAGTGTGGATAAACTTTAGGTATAGAAAATATTTATTGCGAATTGAGAGTTGATTTACAACACTTACTGCTTCCCAAATTACCGACGCCTTGTCTAAGCCACTACTAACGATGTAAGAACCGCTTGAATTGAAACGAACACAAGTCAAAGTACTGCTATGCTTTTCCATCGTTCTGCATAAATTGATCGATGCGACCGAAGGATGCGTCTCACATTTATTTTGCGAAACGCTCACTTCCCATAATTTGACGGTATGATCATTTCCACAGGTTACCAAGTGGTACAACTTCGTAAATGGTTCGTTATCTAGGAAATTACCCAAATGATGTTTGAGACTGAGTCATGATATATTAGATCTGCGGTTCCAAAAAAAATGCTAAACGAATGTATTTGCAAATAATACACCTGTCCAGTTGACAAATCTATATAGTCGAACGTTATGCATACTATAATGTATTTGAGAGGTCAGTGGCCACCACTTTTCGTTACAAAAATGAAGTAACAAACTACACACTCTAGGGATCGATACTAACGATGAAACTTTCTTCAAATCGCGACGATAACTAAAGTGATATTGAATAAATTATGGTACGTTCGTGTTTAGCAGTAAGATTACGGTTACAAAAAATATTATACGTGAGCCAGAAACTAGAATGGAGAATTATTGTTGCTGGATTTCGATGTTATATAGCGATAAAATTGACTTACCCGTCACCTCTTGGAAAACGGAAAAATCGCAAGAAACAACTCCCAAATCATGTGCATCGTCCACAGAAATAAGGGCGGATATAACTTGGTTTTCTGAATTACACGTATCGCTTAATTCACTTGAAGAAAACAATTTTAAAACACCAAATGTGCAGGACGTTACGAGCCAGCTAGAGTCCGGTGAAAAGCACACACTCTGTACAGCTCCTTCGTGTTGCTGAAATGTACTGTAGGAAAATAGACTTAATACATTAGAGAAAAAAAAAAAAACCTTCGAATCTTAATAATGAGAATGAAGAAACGTGACAGCAGTCGATCTATCTTTAATTTTTCAAACGAATTTAATAACAACAAGTGTAGATTATTTCTACTTGGTGTAAAGCCAATGAAAATGATGAGATGATGCATCATTAGCCGTAATATACGTCAGTGAAGTCTATAAAGACTGGTTCATACCGTGGATTAATTAAAACAATTAATCATTCAATTGGTATATACTAACCAGCCAACTCCTTGCTCTCGATTATATATTATCGCGTGATCGACTACATAATTACATTTTGAACAATTATATTATACAGTATAACCACGAACAGCAATTATAGTACAACAAGGCATGTTAGAAAGAATAATAAATATACGGCTATCTTTAATCACACACAAGATTGTATATTGTATGTGTGCGTTGCAAATGATTATAGGAACGTTTCTATCGGTATACTTCGCTTAAGGCCCATCCCTAGTCGCCCACCTCCTTTTGGTCGAAATGTGTCACATTTCGATTATTATCTGAGCCCAGGCGTCAAAAACGCAAAAAAGGCCAACTTAGCACAAATTCTATTTCAATTCCGACACACACGTCCAAAAAATGTTCGTTTCGTGCGAAAATAGAGTCTACAGATGGTTTTTAAATTGTTCGCCGAGGAAATCGAATTCGAATAATTTTGTAACAATGTAAAAACCATCTGTAGACTCTATTTTCGCACGAAACGAACATTTTTTTTGGACGTAGGTGTTCGGAATTGAAATAGAATTTGCGCTAAGGTGGCCTTTTTCGCGTTTTTTACGCCTCGGCTCGGATAATAATCGAAATGTGACACATTTTGTCCAAAAGGAGGTGGGCGACTAGGGATGGGCCTTAATAATAACAACGAAGGTACTTCAATGCAGTAACCGAACCGTACTGTATGTGTTAACATTTTTACCAAAATCACTCGCATATTGTGAATAATTGTATTTTCGAAGGGTATATGTATGCGGGGTATTCTCAATTATCGGGGACACTTTTCTGGACATGGGTCCCCGATTTTGGTGCCACGAGAGATTTTGGTTCTTTGCCAATCCGCGAATCCCGGATGAGCGAGCTACGAGAATACCCCATATGACAGGGGTTTGTGAGATCGTACATTGTGATATATTATGCTGCATTCAGAATCGGTAAATATACAAAGGCCAATCGATATCACGCGTATTGTAAATAAATAAATAATAAGAGTACCTAATAAATAATAAAGGCTTACATTTCCACAACGATATACATTATAGTTGCCTGCTTTATTTTGATTTAACCGTTAGTCATAAGTCAAACCCGGTCTTTTCGTTTTATATCAATCGTTTCAGCACGAGAGATTTATTCAGCAATACCCCGCACACATACCTATACCTACATCCAATTACTTGACATCTATATCAAAGTGCTAACGTTAACATTACATAAATTGCGATGGCAATAATTTTCCCAAATTCCTAACGTCACGACAAGAATGATATATTGGAGCAAGTGACCATCGTAAATAAAATTGTGACCTGAATTATCGTGAATTAAACTACCACTTTGGATTTTCGTGTCTTTTTTGGCTTCGTTTTTTTTTTTTCTGATGATGATTATACCTCGAATTTTCAACTCTCGTATGAAAATCAAAAATAAACAAAACGACAAATATAGTTCGAGTGTTTATATTAATTACCGAATCAAATTTCGGTGGACCAAATCCCAAACGCAGACTTGACCGCTATCACCTGCGGTAACTAGCAAGGTAGAGTCAGGTGAGAATCTGCAGGCTCTAACAGCTTCACCGCTTGCTTGAACCATCGTATGTATTCTTGCCCCTGACTGTCGTATAGAATATAATTATTATTATACGAATGGATTGCTCTAATTATTTTCATTTTTCAAATTAGAATTTGAACAGAAAACGCGAAGGAACATACCCGTAAATTCCACAGGTGAGTTGTTCCATCTATACTAGCTGAAGCTAGCATAGTGCACTGTGGACTTACTTTAACAGAAGTCACTCCATATTTATGGCCGATCAAAGGTGAATAACCAGCCTCTACGTAGCCCAAACCTTTTTGCCATTCCCATACTCTGACACGTTTATCTCTGTTGCGGAACAGAAAGTGAAAGAAGGTAATGGATGTTTCTTGATTTTATGACGTTTAAAAGTTA
The DNA here is from genome assembly GCA_943736025.1 of Tenthredo mesomela. Lineage (NCBI taxonomy): Eukaryota > Metazoa > Arthropoda > Insecta > Hymenoptera > Tenthredinidae > Tenthredo > Tenthredo mesomela. The sequence continues at coordinate 18,313,851 of OX031016.1, read as the reverse complement.
CCGATTCAGTAAGCTTCACATTATTTTATTTCTCGTTTGTAAAAAATCAAACATGTAGCATTTTACAGTCGGACTACTCAGTATAAGAACAAAGTGATACAAGTCAGTAAATGGTCAGACGCATACATACTACAAGTTCGAATCCCGTCTCATAGGATGAAAAAAACAATGTCTATTAATTATTTACCCAGAAGCAGTGACCAAGATGCAATTGCCTGCAAAGTCGACACTGTTTACATCACTTGTATGCACTCTAAGTGTTTGTAGAATTTGAACATCTTCCGCGAAAGCTGTCATATCTTCCACCCCTTGGTCGATTTATACAGTTACTTTACCTGAGAGAACATTTATTATCATATCATATGTTACAGCAATATTTTTTTCTACGATAGCAATAAAAACATATGAGGTATTCCACGTGAACCGGATCAGTTTTTGACCTGAGGTCATCGAATTTGACGCCAATGCAGATTTAGATTCCTTGTTACTACATGAGATGTCCCCAACAGTTACAGAGCTTGAAAATAATTGGTTCAATTTATATCGCTGTCGCATAATTTATTATGCCAAAAATTTAATTACCACATTTTCAACTCCACTTATATCAGCCATGCATGAACAAAATCATAACTTCCCATAGTGCAATCTACGCGCATAAATGAGCTCCTTCGAAATATGTAGCACTTCAATTATTTTTGGAATTCTTAAACATGTAAAACTTTGAAAATATGCGATTTCTTTGTTCTTTTACCGAAGGGTCACACCAATTGCCCTGAAATTTTCACCGAAATTACTTCGAGGTGGCACTAAGAAGTGATCAAAATTTCAGCCTCCCGTTTTTCTTCTTTTTTTTTTTTCCAAAAACCGGCGAAGCATGTAAAACTTGGAAAATATGTGTTTTTATTTTTTTTTCTATTTGAAAGGTCACACGGATTGCCTTGAAATTTTCACCGAAATTACTTCAAAGTGTCACAAAGAAGTGATAAAATTTCCAGCCTCCCGTTTTTTACTTTTTTTTTTGTCAAAAACCGACCCGGTTCACGTGGAATACCCCATATATGTAATGCAATAAGTTGTACACTTCAAAATCCAATTGTACCGATCTTGCATTATACAATATTGCGCATAGCGCATTTGATGATGAAATTTTACCCTGCAGAAAGTTGATTAGACCGTATAGATAGCAGCGCGCTTAGAGTTGCGAATATCGACGATATCTATTCTTGTTGTAAATATGTGGAATTTATCGCACTTCAGCTGATAGACGAATATTTCAATTAGGCAAGAATGAATTATGAACGTGTTCAATACCGCGTATTCTGAAAATTGTTATTCTGCATCCGAAGTCATTGTCTGATATAGCTCTGATTGTCATGTGCTTCAGAAAATGTAAAAAAAAAAAAAAAAAATGAGTACTCGTAAATAATAGTAATTTGTAAATCCATATCAGTGCTTGTTCATCGCAATAGCAAAATATAATAACATCGCGTTTCACGTCTGATCATTATCGCTATAAAAAAAATTCTTTATTGGACACGTCCGTACGTTACATTAGATTACAAAAGAGACTGATGGACAGTATAATTTATTGAAAAAAATTAACAACTCGTAAAGAATTATAGGTATTAGTACATCATTCCGGGTCACACTTATCTCTTAGCTTGCAAGTACTCAAATTGTGTCATTCATAATTCATATTCTATTCAAAGCCCTAGCGCGCTGGACTCAATAATGAATAACAAAGGTATGTAGGTATATACTAAAAACTTAGATGACGTGTAGCATACTATTGATTAGACATATGTATACATTTGTAAAAGATATGATCGGCCAATTCAGTTCAGCAAAACAAATTGTTTTCAAATTTACATCTTTCCGAATTTTTCAAGTTTTATAGATTTAAGGCAGAATTATCAACAAAAACCGTGCGTTCATAGATGTAACGTTTACGACGTTGTTTTTTTTTTTTTTGTCATAAATTAGTATAAAATTACTTACCTTACGAAAAAAGGCACATATTTTGAAGTATGTATTCAGAATAATTGCTAACTAAATTTAGTTTCGGAGTAAATTTCAAATTCTGTTATGGAATTTAAAAGCACGTTATTACGGTACACAACTACTATAGAGCGTTTCACTTTGCTCGTTTCTACGGTGAAAATAAATTTCAGACGATAATATCGCTGCAGTAGCTATCATTGATAAATATTATTTAATAATCGTTGAATATTTTTAACAAACATCTGGACGGAGCAATGAGGCGAAAGGTTCAGAACTGACATTCCCCGAAGAGTGCACAGATCCTTATGAACGTTAAACGCATGCCTGAAAGTGAATCGATATTTTGATATACTTTGACGTCTGTGTATATAAAGAGCGCAGAAATATATGTTTTTCAAACTAGTATAATATGTTCTTTAGAAGAAACTTCGTTAATATACAAATACATACACACATCTGTACTAATGTCAAATTACAATATTCGACATAAGTGTAGTAGAGTGGAGCGAAGTGATAACAGGGCTGCAATTTCCTAACAAGCATAATAGGTTTACGTTCTAATTACCCCCATCAAGATTTACTCCAAAGTAGAATTCATGAATTATAACAGTTCATTTCTACGCAGAGTACTCGTCTTGTGCAGCGTTTTCTAGTATCCTAACTTTTTTTTTAATTTTTAAAAAGCTATAAGACAGGTGAAGAATTATCGAATAGTTCCAAATTATTTCGTGTAATTTACCAGGCTTTCTGATATACTTCTATCATAGATTTATCTTTCCTAATCTTTCCTATCTTTCCATGTGTAATTAAATAGTGTAGGTATTGCTGTTGAGCATTTACAACTATTACCATTAATAGTGTAGGTATTCTGTTGCTGTTGAGGGGATGTATTTTCCGATATAATGTGCGCAAAATAGCATTCTACGTACACTGTATCGAAAAATACCGTATGAAACTCGTGCGTGCGATTTTACGCCCTCGTTGCATAATATACTATATACAGCCAGCCAGCGCTACGACTATAATGTTATACATTCGGAAATGCAGATGCGATTGATAATTCTATTATCGATAGTATTTTTCGATTCTTTTGATCATCAAAATCGATTTGACTGTATCATTTATTCGAACTCTAGTCGTTTATATAGTCGCATTTCTAAATTATATTTGGTATGTAGGTTTAGTAAATATAGAAAAATATTAAGGGAGAATTACAGGCTTTTAGCCCTAAAAAGAGTGAATGTAAACATGCGACTATATAATAATACATCAGCAATGCTTAGGCTATAATAATTTCTGCCGGACCGATTCTTCGATACATTATACTTGAGGGCTGGAATTAGACTGTAATATACGGAAAGCGTATAATTTATAACCCACATGTAGGTGTATGGGTATTCGAATAAGTGAGCTATACCTGTCGCCGTAGATTGTCAACAAGCACTTATTGATTGTACTACCTTATACCTAATGCGAAAAGTTGTTTTCAAATATGCTTCATTCTAAAACCAGCATTTTGAACGAACAAATCGACTGATAGACATTCGAGGTCGAATGATTCAATTATAGAATTGAATAAATAAAAGAAAAGAATATGTGATAAATAACATATATATTTATCATTATTAATATAAAATAGCGATAACAGCGTTTTAATAATTGTTCAAGCATATAAATTCGTTCTAGAATAAAAGCGATGAATATATTAATCAAAATAAATGTTGATTTCAATTTGTAATGAGCATTACTATTGTCGAACTTTTGAAGCATTTGAATCGCTGGCTATAGTAGCGCGGCTGATATCAGCGACACCTTGAAGATATGTGAGCGAACTAAATGACCGAGAGTTTATACCACCTATATATAGCTAGGAATTGATCGATAATGAGAAAAACGTAAACAAAAATGCAGGTGTATTTGTCTAATAATACTAGGCTTGAAAATAAATAGTAAAATATATATGAGAGTAGAGTATAACGAAAAATAATATCGTTTAATATTAATAATAATAATAATAATAATAATAATAATAAGGGGTAGAATTAATAATTGAAATAATGCCTTTGGGAGTAAAACCAAAATGTGTAAAATGCGAGGGAGCTGAAAGTATATTATGGCATGGTACAGACGCTGGTAATCTATGTAACAATTGTTTCGAATCTGACAGATATTCGAACACAATAATTGACGACGATGATAAAACTAGTAATAATTCATCAAACAATGCTAATGTAAATGTGAAAATTGAATCTAATGACATGAAATTACAACCTAGAAAAAGTACCAGAGTTACAAGGTATCTTAAAAACAAACCTATTCCACCTATCAAAGTTTTACCTAAGGGAAAAGGACGTCGACACATTTTCAAAAAGACGGTAAAAAAAAAAAAAAAAAAAAAAAACAACTTTACTATTTTAAATAATATTAATAATTAATTGTTTAGTTCAGATAGAAACTAGTCATTAAATTTATTATGAAAGAAACATGCGGTAGAAAAGTATCGACGCTACTATAAAAAACACTCCAACTCCACAGACAAAACTTGCGCATGATAACAAATCGCAGTATTCCTACAAGGAAATATCTTTCTCCTCATATTTTGATAAATATGTAAAAAAAATGATCAAATTTAATCATAATCAACAAAATCTGTTCAATAAATTAAACGTTGTTTATAATCGTTAGCGATGATTCTATAGTTTAGATGGGAATAATAATTATTCTCAGTGTGTGTAAATTAGAGGATTTATTAACATGATTAACAATATAATGTTGTGTAGCAATAGTCACAATGATTGGCTTATTATTATTATATATATTTGTATTCTTTGTTTTTTTTTTGTTTTCTTTATATATTATAGCCAATAAAAGCTCCGGCAGCTGTAGCGACGCCAGTGACCAGTGATTATGTCTTCTACAAAGGTTCTTACATACAAATTGGAGATATAGTATCCATGCAAGACATTGACGGCGGTATTTATTACGCTCAAATACGAGGACTTCTTACGGATCAATATTGCGAAAAAAGTGCAGCTGTTACATGGTTGATTCCAACTACAGCTAGGTAAAATAATTAATAAACGTAAAGAAATTCTTATTTATTTAAGAATTTTTGCAACAAAAAAATATCCATTGATATTATATTTATTTTGCCCTTATAAAACAAAGTATACTGATATTATCCGCGATTGGATTTCAACTGAATTGCGTAAAGCTTGTTTTTGACTATTTGAACTGCTCTTTACATGACGAACGATAATTACTCATGAAGTGTGATAATAATATTAATATACAGAATTTTTTAGATCTGTTTTTGAAAAATAAAAAAAATAAAAAAAAAAATAGCTGGCAGTTTTCATCATTTTTCAAAACAATAATAAGGATTATTCAAATTAGAGAGAGAGAGAGAGAAATTGCTGATAGAGGAAATTTCAGTTAGTACTCATTTCGGCTGTGAATAATAATGCAAATGTTTATTTTTTAATTTATTATACTAGCCCTCCGCCAGAAGATGGATTTCTTCCTGAGACGTACCTAATCGGACCTGAAGAGGATTTACCTCGTAAATTGGAATGCATGGAATTCGTGATGCACGCACCATCTGATTATTATAAATTGAAAAACTCCCCGTATCCTCCGCCACTAACTGAAACAGGCGCTGGTTTTATATGGACATCTCTTAAAAATGAAATAACTGTCGGTAAAAAATAATATGTTGTACATCTCGGGTTTAAATTTATAATGTGCATAATTAAAATAATAAAGATTTTTTCCTACTCAACAATAATATTATGTGATATTTTTTTTATCAAGTACTAGATCAGAATTTCTAAGTATATTTATGCGATATTTCCTATCTTTTGATTTTTTTTTCAATTTATAACATTATACTCTAAGAGCATGAAACTGTAGTAAATTTCTGTTGTTGTTGAATGGCTTCTAGTTGTAATATAATCTTCAGAACGAATTATTTAATTTTTTTTTCCTACTATTTAACTAGTTTTCTTCTTTTTTCTTAGATTTTTACAAAAACTTTACTTCTGTATAAAAATTTCTAACTATGGGCTGCCAGCTATCTTGAAGTACAAATATTCACACACTAGAGTGAGCAATCGAAATATCACAAATAATTAGTCACAATTGTCTGCAAATATTCAGTGCATTGTGTTGCACATAATAGGTAATTCCTTTTGTTCGGAACAGTTGATTAGAAAAACAGTTGTGTGTAACTTCTTACTTTAGACAAATTTCATGTCATATATTAGTATCATTCTGGCTCTGTCTAGTATTAGTATCTTCTGAATGAATAACATATTTTTTTATGAATTTAACTATTGTTAGAATCGACAAATACCACATTGTCGAATCAAGATTAAAGTGATAATATGAATTTCATAATAATATTACTTTCATTTTTTTTCTTTCTGCAAACATTTTCTCTTGTCCTTGACTTTCGCTGATCGAACATGAGCAATTCTGAACATGGGTTCCGTTGAATCCCAAATAGAGAAAAGATCGATGGGTAACTCGGTGAAATTGAACAGATTTTTATTTACTCAGTATTTCACCTTGTATTTAGTTAATCTCTTATACACCTTCCATGCCGTAGAGGACAGAGTATCACAGAATTCTTTTAATATTGATCATTCGTAAATGAGAATATACATTTATAGTGAATATTGTATGTACTAATAATATTATATATTTATTACTGCATAAATTTTGCGGATAATATTGCCCCTAAGATTAATAAGTACCACTATAAAATAGTGGAGATATGAATACGTCCCTATCTATGAGCCACAAATATTCACTGAAAATATCTTCAATGTGGAATGAAAAGTTTTCACCTAACATCACTTTCGTGACTTAAAACGATGGACTTAAAAACGAGTAGCGAACATTTGACGTATGGTTTTTTTTTTCTCTTTTTTTCTCTTCACGTTACTGATAAAGTGATAATAATCTTTCTATAATACATTGCATATGCGTTGAGAAGAACATTAACTCTGTATGAATTTCATCAATTTCAACAGTGAATCACGCTCTATAAAATTTTCTATATAAATCTCGTAATATTGAGATGAACTTTATTATAAAATACATTTCATCTGCAAAGTAATTATGATGTAAATAATAACAGTATAAACCAATCTCTAAACGCAATGGCAAGTAGAGTTACTTCGAAATAAAAGACTCCATTAATTGTCTTTTGGAGGCGGAATAGATCCAGGCATTTTTTAAACAAATATCAACGCATTCTCATCCTTGATAACGATGAAAAACGGCGCATGACACATGACTTGACACTGTTGGTAACATCGGTGCACTTTCACCCGTTTGGCTAGTGGAAAGCGAGGCCGCGACTCTGACAGAGGAAATTACTGGCGCGTGCATAGGGCTATCTAGTCAACTGGGCGCCAGCGATGTAACGGCTGGTCAGAACTTGAGGTCTTTAATAGCCTGCGGTAGATCAGGTAATTTCATATCTTTTATCTGTTGAGGGATGTTCATATTCTTCACTGCCGATACCGCACGGGCTGGTGCTGCTGCTATTCCCGCCTGTAGAGATACAAAAATGATATCAATTCCGCTGCTTGAATTGTGCTTGAATATTGAGTTGATTTATCATAATATTTTCCAGTTCATATTTATTTTCAATCACACATGTGGTGTTTATTATTTATCATACGTGATTGAGTGTAATGTCCTCATTATTGCTATAACACCCTTCACTAGATAAATTACGATGAATCATATATATGTTTGGAATGAGCTACAGGCTGCCGATTTTGATTAATTTTATAATTTCTCATATTTACTAAAGATCATATCAACTGGCTAGGTACTTGTTTTCAATATTTTATATTTATAAACATTATTCTTCTTCTTGTGACTCAACATGTTTTCAATCTTTCTATTTAATACCTATAGTGCCATTAGTATCAACGTTATAATGATCGTGTACACTGGACAGAACACTTGTGAGTGCTGTTCTTTGTTTGCTTATTTAAAAGAAAATTCTTTTCCTCTTATCGACTCAAAATAGTATAGGATTGTTAATAAATGTAAGTTTACTCGAACTAGATTTCAATTTTTGTTGTTCAGCTTTAGCTTTGTATCTGAAGTATTGCATCATTTTTGTAATGCATGAGAAACTTCTAATAGTTTATTCATCTGATTTGTGAATAATTCATTGCTATTGGGTACGAGAATAAGTTTGTTTAGACTTTGGGAATAAATAGTATATGAAATATATCAGTTAGTCGATTGATCAAAGATAAATAAGATAAAGCCAGAGAATAAATGACTTAGATTTCAAACTACGTACATGTTAATATCAAAGAATATAATAGAAACATAAGCATTTATAGAGATGAAAGAAGTATTAATAGGAGTAATAAGGTGTACATAGATGTAACTATACGATTTACATTTTATTCAAGTTATTGCTAAATACATTTGTATTAAGGCACTAATCTTTTTTCAAATAAATGTGAAATTAAAAAGAAATACCATGCAAAATGTTATAATGTTATAAACACTGGATTTTAAAAAGCTATAATATATATACTTGTACATAAATATATTATGTAGGTATATATAATTATTAATAAATACATATTAATGTATATATAAACGACAACATTGTTAAAAGAAAAAAATTAAAATATCAGCAGTATTAAAATATATAGAAATAAAAAAAAAGATCACAGATAAAGTAGGAATATTAAAGTCATCATCATACACATAGCCAGAATGAAATTGAAGTTATAAAATCTTATTTATATTTTATTTAGGGAGGAGGTCCCAGAAGGAGTATCGGACGAGGTGAACAAGGTCGCACTGATTTGTAAGTCCCCTAAAATTGAGTTTAAGTCAGTTCTAATATAAAAGCCATGACTAATCAAGCATTCAATTAAAAGCAAATACTCGGGTGCAGGAAGACTAGAAAATATAATTCTGATAAAGAAATTTCAAAAAAAAAAAAAAAAACAACCGCTATACTATTTTACCAAAATTCTACTGAGGGTTTAGAGTCTCCTAACTACTTAATACAAATTTGATATGATTATAACGATTAGAGAAAGTAGTAGGATAATGAAAATACGTTAAATTCTCACCTCTTGTTTTTCCAGCTTATTTTGGTCTTCAATTCTTGTAAGAATTTCAGTCATATTTGTTTCAAGCACCATCCCTCCCATAACCAATTCGTTTAAAATATAGTGAACTTTGTCAACGTGAAATATCAGATCTAATTCGCACACGTTTTCAAAACATTTGTCCAATGTTTCAACAAATACTTGTATCAAGTCAAGTATACCTAATTCAGATTCTGAACTATCGACGCAAAATACAAAGTAAAGTGTTGCATAATGTCGATATATCAGTTTGTAATCAGAACCCCCAATCAAGCTGCCTCCTTCCAAAAAATTACATACATTATCATCTCGTTTAGACACAAGCTGGAATGTCTCTTTAATAATTTGCTGCTGCATGTCTTCATTCTGTAAATAATATTCAATATCATTCGTTAAGTTCTTATCAAAATTTACGATCATATCACGTATCACTATAATACGCGACGTGTTATAGGTTACTTTATTAAAAATATACGAAAATGTAAAAAAAAAACATAGAAAAATACTTATTTATGACCTAATGATTATAAGGTTTAAATAAATTTTAATAAACGTAGTTAGATATAATGTTCGATTTATAAACTTAATTCAATATGACTGGCAGCTGTCAAAATAGATAGGATTAAGCGTATTTAGTAGAATCTACTTACGAAGTATTGATAAAATTTTGATAGTCGGGGCTTGCCATGATTGTTGAACACTAAAATTGCTTTAATCATGTTAGTATCACTTGGTTGTTGACCGATGGAATACATAAAAACATATGTAATTACAACTTGCAGATCTTATTATAACTATGCCATTACTATTTTGAGGTTATACTGGATTAGGATGACCGTCGCCATTTTTAAAATCCCGCTTACCCCCATACAGCTACAATATATACACTTGTCACGTGACACCTCGTGGCAACGACCTATACTACGTACGGACCTTGATTAATACGTATACGTATACGTATAGGTATACCCACATGCATATAATGAGTAGGGGGAATCCCAGAGAATCGATTAAACGTCGAGGGTGTTCCCAGCATGTGATGCGTATTTCCGGCATCCGAAATACGCTCTACTTTATACGGATTCCATTAGTTTCAGCAATATAGGGGATCAATATACAATCTCGCGATTATAGTTCACAACTTTATGTTGTATACACGTATGCTATTACTAATCTTCGATCATAATTTAGAAACTGATAAATTTTGAATAAATTTCTCAGAAAGATGATCTTTGGAAATAATCATATCATATGCAGATGGCATATTTTCTGTAAAACGATCAACTAGCATGTCCTTAGATCGTCTGATCAGTATCTCGTCATAATATAGGAAACTAGAACGAGTCGGTGAATTCAATTTTTTGAAAAATCTCAGTCTGAAAGCAATTAGAATGAATTCATTTTGCGTTAAAATTTATTATTCTCAATGATTCCTCAATTCGTTATAATCCGATACACTGTAAAAATGGAATTGACCAAATCGTTATATATTATAGTTTAATGGTCATAGTTTGCAAATAGTAGATGAAACTATATATTCGAAACGACACAAAAAAAAAAAAAAAAAAAAAACTGCAAGCTGACGACGAAACGAATATAAATAATTAGCTTTTTATCTACACATTCCACACTCCTGTTTCACGTATTTTATTCGTGAGGAACAAATAATTATGTTGTACAATATTAATATAAAGAAATGAATTCAAACGATAGGTGTTTTTTTTTTTTTTTTTTTTCTTCTTTCTTTCTTTCTTTCTTTCCTCTCCAACGGTAATTATAGATTCTTACAAGTTTAATTATACTTTATATAGTGATAATTAAGTTACACCTGTAGTTTTCCTTCTTTTGTAACTTTGGTCCAGACAAACCAGCATGTATATTATACGTATACGCTGTTTGGCGCCGTTTATTACTCTCAGTTGTTATTTCTGTAATTCTGTGCAATAGTAGTATAACTATAATATTATCATAGTTACTCATTAGTCATTACATAGGAGAAACAGACACGCAGACACAGAGACCATAGCCTGTAGTTACATAAGTAGAATGTTATATTAATATATTTAATATGCATATATAGTATATCATTTATATTATATATTATATATAATCGCTAATACATATACAAAATATTTTTAATTGGAAAGCAATTAAGACAAGAATAATCACATATGTGGTTAGGCCCAACATTTAATGAAATACTACGAAACACCTATACGCAAGTACCCAAAGATTGCAGTACTTGATCGTTTATAGCCAATATATAATTGTGGAAGATTTAATTGATAGAATTTCAAAATTTGCTTATCTATAATGTTTCGAACTGTTTTCATTCAAATATATTATAACTAGAGATAAACATGCGTATGTCTTATTATTTACTACGAGAAATACACAATAGGATCGTGTCGCACTCAATACGCGGGGCTAATATTCAAACGGTATTATTTGATAGTTGCATCATCTATTTCAGTTAATTATAATCAACTGGTGTATTAAATCAAAAACACCTATAGATAATACTGTATATCATAATAACCCTGTCAGGTACTTAGTACTAGGTCATGCTTATCCAAATAGCAAATCCTGCAATATTACAAATTCGTACACATACATTTGACGCGTGAATTTATATTAATTGAGGGTACACGATCCATGATGTATGTTCTAAATAACATTAAAAATAGAATACATTTTTTATTCAAACGAACATATGTCCAACCATATATATGGATATAGCTTATCATTGTTTTTCAATTCTTCCTGTAATATTATACTGAGGCCTCTAATAAGGGCACTGTATCTCGCCTTTGCGTACATTTTTAATGTGATGATGATATACCGATGAACAATTTTATTTACGATCCTTATTGCAGCTGCAGGGATCATATATACGTTATATTCATCAATCTGTTATTTAAGTACACAGCGATATATGGTATGCATATATAGGTATATCTATATGTGTGTATAATTCATACTGATGGAACTTGCAGAAGATTCAATAAAGGTACTTTATAGTGACTGGTCAATTCCAATTCAGCCATTGCAGATTTTAAAATTGATATACAATAGTAAGTTTGGTTTACTGGAATGGCTGGACACTGAATTGAAAATTCTTTCATTAGCCAATTAGTTAACCCACTCGTCCATGCAGATAAATGCGACGAAGGTATATATTAGAATTTTTTGGTTTCATCAGATAATTAATTAATGATTACACCCATGGAATTGACTAGTTGCATTAAGCATATAGTATACATAGGATATTAGTATATATATGTAGATATTTTTAATCAACAATATAATATGTAATAAGGTTTCTCGCTGAGACGCCCGCGCCGCGGCAATTTGTCTCTTCGTTGATGAAAGAAGAGTCATAAGGATAATATATTATATAAAATCTGATAAAAACAAAAAGTCATAAAAACTGCACAAACTCCTACATAATATGAAGTCAGAAATATTGAAAAAATTCAATTTTATAAAGAGATAACACAATCTTTATAATATGTATATAAACATCTTAGACGCAATTTGTTTTGGGAAATTTTTTGGAATAAAAAATTTAGTCCAATCTCCAAAAAAGAGGACTTGAAATGCATTTAAAAAATAAATATTATATATATATGTATATATATGTTGTATATATAAAAAATGTGTGTATAAAGCTATAGGGTGAAGAATCAATATATATAGTAACGATAATAATTGTTTTGGATTATTTTTCTCTCTTATTTCATCCATTCGTGGTGCTCACACGAAGTCGATTAAGCAACTTGCTCGTACTTAGCCTTGTTGATATTTGATGCGAGGCAGCACGCGAGGAAGACACCAACCAGAGGGAAAAAAGCAACACCCACAGCACTTCCGGCCACCAAGCCAATATTTCCGTTAATAAAGTCAACCACCTGATTGTAGCAACCCTAGAACCAAAGTTTACCTCATATACAGTTTTTACACAAATTCATCTGGCGCGGAAATATTAATGAATGACCATCAAATCCAAGAATCATATCATGGTTTTCTAAAATTCGGATTATGGATCATTCTGTAAAAATTGTAAAGATATACAGGAATGTATATTATAATTAGTGAAATTTACCTCAGTATAGACTTCAGCCTCGTTTGTAGTATCGCATTGCGTTTGTGGTGACTTACAACAGGATTCGGGTACTGCATGCGGTGTAGACAAGTGCGACCAGTCGGCCCAACCGCGGTTTCCGCAGCAATGCAGCTTTAACAAACCGTGGAATCAAATGGTCATTTTCCATCAGGCTAAGGATTGCTTTTTAACTCAACATAAGTGAAATATAAAATATGGTACATATCAACGATCAGATTTCCAATGATGTTCTTGTCTCGAACGAAATTCATAGGAAAGAATAATAAGAAATGTTCACCGGAACTGACTATACATCAGCAAAATAGGCGTCTTTGATCAACGAATTTTTTACCTCTCGGTGTAAACATATTTCGAAACATAATATCTTACAGTTGATTGCATAGTATCGATATCCGAGCTCTTCGAGTGATCCTTTCCGTAAATTAGTAGACTCTCATTAAGCCCCTGATCAAAACCGTCGGTCAGAGCGTTACGATATGCATAGACAGAGGCACCGGCTCCAAGTTCCAGTAGGACGACTACTGCGAGGAAAGCTCCGTACTGAGAATTAAAAATTGGATTGGAAAGCATATACTTCAAGAGATCTAAAATTTATATATACCTATAGAAATATATTATACAAATTTACGCACCAGGTATAAAAGTGCTGGATGTCCGCGAGCTGTACAGCAACAGGCTAAGACGGAGGCGAGAGTCACAAGGATGCCAAGGCAGGCTAGAGCCAAAGGTGCAGCTCCGCTACCTTCGACACTCATATCCACGTACTCTCGAAGTTGAACACGCATCCATATTCCAACGCACAGCATCAGGACCCCGGTACACTGTAGCATCATACATCATACTATCACGTATTTGAATGATCATCGCTCATCGCGATAGTCAATCAGTCATAAAAAAATGATTGTAAACACTACTACTAAGCGCGGACTAACGATTACCGAGATATTAATAGGTACTTCATTACGAAAATACATTTTCGATTCAGTATGCGTAAGATTTCATTTTACGAACACTGTGTCGAAAAATGTCGTATGAAACTCGTGCGTAACATTTTTACGCACTTGTTGCATAATATACTATTACGTTGGGTGAAATCACCTTTAAATATAATTGACCAGCATCTAGTAGTCCGCATATGATAAAAGACGTCTTTAAAATATAAGAAGTACGGTTGCTGTGGCAACAGATATTATTGTAAAACAAGTCAGTCTAGCTCTAGCTTTATGCTAGTGCAGACCTGTATATCCTTTGAATACAACCTTTTTTTCTTGATTCTTTTAATTTCGTTTTGGTTCACTTTATTTCCCTCCGGACCCTACATTCAACTTATCTTTTTCTTTGCAAATCACATTTTGCAACATTGGTGTCAGAATCGGGATCTTTCCGAAATGAAGATGAAGTGAATTTGAAAAAAAAAAAAATAATTACTTCTGAAAAGAAATGTCTTCTCGTCGCCGGGCTACTGCACCTCCAGACGAGCCACACCAGCTTCAACCCCAGGTCGAGATGATGGAACGCCTTTTCCAAGTCTTGGCTTCACAACAACAGGTCAGTCTAATCTAAGTTTTCACTATTGGAACTGATTCAATATTCTGAGATTAAAAGAACGAAACGGAAACCATCCCATCCTGATCTGTTTATTCGCTTTCCCCATTTCCCCTGAGATAAGATCGTTCTAATTTATGCTTATTTCATTTACTCGATTGAAGAAATTAATTTGCCAATTTATTTCAATTTTAATATCAGAGAGTTTCATTTATTATTCTGATTTAATTATAATTTCGAAGGAATTTGGAACAGTTTAAGAAAACTTTGATACATATGACCTTATTATTACGAGAGACTCATATTTGATCTCCCATCTAGGTCGTTTAATTGAATTTTCGAAGAAGTTTGGAGCTGGACCTTCCCGGAGTTCAGATTCGAATCTTCAAGGAATCCTAAAGTCCTCCAGAGTCTCTATTGCTTTTACCGCTACAACCGCTTCCAGTTCCAATACGCAGTAATTTCCTCACAACAATTAAGGAATTCATCACCTGGTTCCTGTTCTCTGATTCATCGATTCAAGATCCGAAGATCATTTCTACAAACACTAAACTGTTCACTTTGATTCGATTAGACTTGACTATCTTTTCAAGGTTTTCTGTGGTTTACCTTGGGAGTGAATGCGAATACCGGATAGTATTTGGCGAAATTTTTAACTCCTTGAGCCACAGCTCCAATTTTCCTAAATAAATCCACACATACTTAATATTCTCTGATGATTTTACACACTTACGATTATACCTTTAAATGTACGTAATTGACCAGCATTTAGTAATCCATATGATAATAGACGTCTTCAAAATATAAGAACTACGGTTGCTGCGTCAACAAATATTATTATAAAACAAGTCTACAGACATGTATTTCAGAATACAAACTCTTTTTCTTCATTCATTTAATTTCGCTTTGGTTCACTTTATTTCCCTAGGGAATCTACATTTAACTTATCTTTATCATTGCAAACCAGATTTTACAACAGTATTAGTAACAGTTTACTCCAGAATATCAGCAGATGCTTCTTCGAATATATGTATTCTGATAACATAGCTACGCTTTATTTGACACATATTTCATCAAAGTTCGTATAGGTCATCTATTTTTACCGACGATAAGCCTGTAATGAAGCAATGTTTGAAATCCCTTCGATATTCTCTGCGCTATGAAATATACGTTTCTATACCCGAAATGTTTCGCGTTTTGAGTGATCATCCGAAAACACCACTTTGATCTAATTTTATCTATAGATATTTGAAAGAACGCAATATAAGTTGAGTTACACCGTTCTCCCATAAAAGCTTTTTAGTTTGAACCCATTTTCATCAAAATGTAAATCTATGGTCACTCATCATTTTTATGCAATCTCCGGAAAAAACGGTACTATAACTCGACCTATACCGTCATTCCGCCCATTCCCTCAATTAATTGACAATGAACATGTGTCTTCTGGATTTTTGAATCTACGATTATGCTCTTGCATTTAAATTCATCAGCAACGAACAGCTACATCAGGTCAATGATCTTTAGAGAAGTTTTGATAACCTGATAGCTCAAAGGCTGCGTTGGTGGAATAAGTCCATCCGTAAAAATCACTTCATGCTTTTTCTGTAGCAATATAGGTAGTACCTATGTATATATGTATAGCATACACGCCACATTTATCTACCATTTACTTTTGTGTGACATCTGTCACGATATACACATACCTATCCTACAATATTTAAAGTGCTCGTGATTTATGTTTAATTAATATCACGGTGCGCCTGAAAGCCAGTGTTTCATTACGTAGATGTTTCAGCAATGTTAGTGGCTAAAAAAACAACGATCAAACCTCCGAAAGAAAATTCTGAAAATCGCAAAGCACGAACCCGACAATACGGTGTAAGGCTGACTTTGATATTTTTTTTTTATAACAGTATATGCTTTCGTTTCTGCAGACTAATCAGTAATAACAATGGGATCACATATAATACGTAAGATTTCTATATATCAGACACGGATGTCAATCATAACGGAACGTAATATATAATTAGGCTTATACGATGCTAATTAACAGACCGCAAACCGCGAAACAATTTTATACCACGCAGGAGAATTTTTATCGTCAAGTTTAGCGGAGATTGTGTTTTTCAATTTTCATAATATGCGAACTATATAGAGAAGAAAAAGCTCAGATCGCGGATTCGGCAGATTACCAAACAGCTGCAGATGTGTGGCATGAACGCAACAGTTGGGCGGGTTTAGTTGATCTTTCTTAAAAATTTTTGACGGAAGTTAATATAGTACGATAGGATGTATGATACCCACCCCAAAAGCGAAATTGAAGAGTATCAATAGCGTCTTCATGCAGGCCATTGCCGCAACGGTTTGCAGATGTTTCCCCATGTTCGATGACTCCAGATTTTTCGTTCTTTTTTCACGAGATGACGGTGAAACTGTTCGACGACACTGCAGCCTAGTCTTTCAGCTTCGATCGATGCTGGCACCAGCTCCGGCAATGTTTAGCTATGTGTCTGTGCGTCGCGACGTCGTGTAATAAGCGCATGCGTCACCTGCGGTCCTTCGTACAAAAAAAAAAAAAAAATTCTACGTACGTAAAAAGTGTAAAAAAATAATTGTTCATAACAATGATTTGTGACGTTACTGTATACAGAGTCATATTTCCTGCTTACATTTATATGTACACATATATGTAGTATACATACGCACATGTCCTCCGCATATTACAAGGTTGTTCTAAGTTTTCGTATATTATAACGATTTGATAAGAGAGAAGGCACACGCGCAGTTATCAGGGTGGAGACATTCTGACATTTTCATTTACACCCGCGATTAAAAAATGTCAGCTGTTGTTTATAGTTTAAACATAAGGCTATTGATTTAATTTTTAATCACCTACGGCTTAGACGTAAATGTTACGAGGATCGGCTCAATGTGATTGAAAATTCATCATATATGTATAGTATTTCGATTACACGATGTCGAAAATTATTATTTCATTATATCATTATATACATTTTCGAATTTTCTTTATTGAGATCTTCGCATAGGCAACCCCTTGTATCATTTATGGGTAATTATACAAGGATCTGTATGATATGAAGAAATCCCAGTATATCCGATTGTACAAATATTATGTATTATGTATATCATTGTGATACGAATGTAATTGCTATAATGTTGATTACAAATTGTACAGAACTTGGACATTGAATAATATTGTGTTCATATCGCAGTAATAAATCCCTAAGCATAGCGATAATCAATTACTTTATCATTTTCCACTTTTCCCTCCACAGTTTAAATTATCAATGAATATCAATACAAATTTCGCACTCACTGTATCCCGCCCAAAATGTCAGCACACCTTCTCGGGTCAGATGTTCTCCTGATGGCAAGAGCGATTTTCGACTTAGAATTGTTCTATCTCTGAATAACGCTAGTCTACATAAGCATATAGCGACCTACATGAAGACACGTATGCATACCTATACACGATCTCTTTTTCCCACCAAAAATTTGAGCACACCTCCTCGGTTCAGATACTCTCCTGATACCAGTAGCAGTCTTTGACTCAGAATTTCTCTTCAGCAAAAGAGCTGACAAATTTTAAGTCGAAATATCCTCCTGGTATCAGGAGAACATCTGACCCGAGGAGGTGTTCTAAAATGTTTGGTGGGGGAAAGAAGTAGTGTATTGATACATGTATGCATACGTTGCTTCATGCACGTCTCTATATAGTTTATTTATACTAGCTATTTTGACGATTTTAAAAATTTTAACTCGAAAAATACTCCTGGTATCAGGAGAACATCTGACCCAAGGAGGTGTTCTGAAATTTTTGGTGGGGGATAGGAGTAGTGTATTGATATAGGCATGCATACGTTGCTGCATGCACGTCGCTATATAGTTTATTATACTAGCTATTTTGACGATTTTACAAATTTTAACTCGAAAAATACTCCTGGTAACAGGAGAACATCTGACCCGAGGAGGTCTTCTGAAATTTTTGGTGGGGGAAAGGAGTAGTGTATCGATATAGACATGCATGCGCTGCTTCATGCACGTCTCTGTATAGTTTATTTATACTAGCTATTTTGACGATTTTAAAAATTTTAACTCGAAAAATACTCCTGGTATCAGGAGAACATCTGACCCGAGGAGGTGTTCTAAAATTTTTGGTGGGGGAAAGAAGTAGTGTATCGATACATGCATGCATACGCTGCTTCATGCACGTCGCTATGTAGTTTATGTATATACTAGCTATTTTAAGAGTTTGAAAAATTTTAAGTCGAAAAATTCCCCGGGTATCAGGAGAACATCTGGCCCGAGGAGGTGTGTTCATATTTTTGACGGCAGAAATCAAGTGTACAAGCATGTTTACATGGCTATAGTTACCGCTTATTCGATATTTGAAATAGAGAGTAGCAGGGAGGGAAAAGTGGAAAATAATGTAGCGATTGATTATTTGTATATCTAGCAATTTATTGATGAAGTATCGATACAATATTATTTATTTATAAAGTTTTGTACAATTTGTGATGGTGTCTTAAAAATAAATATGTCTACATAGCAATTGGTGAAGTCTCTTTATTTGCTGCGTGGTATATACAACTTATTATAATATAAATCACATATACGGAGCGATTCTGCAGTGGATAATAACGCGCCTAAAAGGTAGGCAAACGATCGAGGATTGGTTTTTATTTCCCACGTCGGGGTGCCAAATAGATGAACTACTTTTGCCGCAAAATTTATGCGGGAATGAGCTTGAATTCTTCGTAACTTATTACCGCTACAGAATGACTATAATAATGACTCAGAATTATTTCGTATTATACTATAAGAAATTCTATTTTTTTTTTCTTTTTCAACATCATCAGTTCTGAGGAGATAAAAACATACCATATACCACGTAAATTTTATTGTAATGTATCTGAGACAAAACATTAGCCTCAATAAATTATACATGTAGCTTCTCTTTCCTTTTCTTCTCTGAAATTTATTGATTCATACCATATATAGGTACCTATCTATATAAATCATGAATATCATCATGGCCGGAATAAGTAATGATTAATGAATAATTAAAATTGGAGGATGCTCAACAATGATGTGATGCCCAGAATTGTCTAATACTTTATTGTCAAGACTTGTAGCGAATGGAACTAATTCTCATACCTACCTCATCAGTATACAGTCAGCTATAAATATTTATATAGTACCTATATATACTCAGAAGAATCACTGAAGTGAAACTTTCAAAGATTGGACAAGTTTAGATTATTACACTTATGCAAAGTTATCTAGTCAATACAGACATAAGTTCTGTCTTAAAAACGTCTCAGAAGCGTCTAATGTCTTAGTTAAGACATCTCAGAAACGGGACCTAAACATAGAGATTTTCAGGCTCGCTGGTCGTTTTTATTGTCTCAGCTGTTATCGGCGAAAAAAATGTTGTGGTGGTGGAGAATATAGTACATGAAATGATTTACAATTAACAATTGCCACATAGGACACGAAGAGAAACGAAGAAAACTATATAATAGATATTAATTATACATCGCTTACAATTATTAATTATATACAATACATAATCGGTTATATGCAAATATTTAATTATATAAATTTACACATATTATGTATATTCACCCCATTGTCTGAGGCCCTAAGGCTACCTACAACATACCTAATATAATCTGCATACAGTATGACTAAATTAAACCCAGATTATGAATTGTCCATCGAGTCATCGTATTCAATAACTCTTTCGTATGATACGTCACTCATGGCTTAGGTTTAGAATTATTTATGTATCAGAATCAATTTCCAACTATGAAATTACTTCTTGATCGAATGACGATGGGGCGAGTCGACCGGATCTACGTTCTTTTTATAATTAAGCAGAACTCCAGGCCAAACAACGTTATTCTCACCTACAATAGTTGGCTGAGATACTTTTCTTGGAGACTGTCTCGTTCTTCGGATACTAACTAATCTTCTACTCTCCTCATGTTTCTTCGGCGATGAAGATTGATCATCCGTATTCTTTAACGACATTTTCTCATCTCTTTTTATTATTACATCCATAATTTTCTCTGGGCTTTGTCGTTCTTTCACATTTCTATTATCGTTGCTGTTGTCCTCATCGTTATTGTTACTACTACTACTACTATTATTATTGTTATTATTTTTATGATTATTATGGATATTATTATTATTATTATTATTATTATTTAAATTCTCCTCTTCATCGTCGAACTCATTTACCTGAACGATAGTATGATTACCATTACACCCTTCGCTATCACTGCCGTAATAAGTATTACTCTCGTCGTTTTTAATATCAAGTTGTGTCAGGTCAACGATAGGCCAGACCTGTGAACTTTTTTTAGATTTCAAGCGTTTATCGTTTTTCTCTGGTATGTCAGTTCCCCCGAAATCTAGGCACTCCTTGTGCTCGTTGTTAAGAAATTCGTATACATCAGTTTCCACGTCATCGTCATCACAACGGTGACATTCTATTTCACCGATTGTCTTTGCTCTCCACTCAACTTGTTCTTGATCACTCGTTTCCGGTGACAAATCACGCGGGCTATCGGCCGCCCTCCGTAAATTACATTTTCGGTCTCTCCCACCGTTTCGAATGTCACCGATAGTTTTAAAGTAAATACTATGATCGTATCTGTACGCCTCGAGACATGCACTATCCAGACGATTGTTTGACTGGTAATTAAAAGTGCCGCAACAATTAATACGCGCTTCTTCAGGGCGAGATTTTCGACGTCGAGAACGCTGCAAGTTGTGAAAACGGGGATTCCACGAGGCGCAATCATCCACTACGAGCTTATTTGCTGATATGTTCCATCCTGGTTCAACCGGTTCTTCCGTCATCGTCAATCTACCACGAGAGTATCTTTGTGATCGCAGGCGATTGTAGCCTCGTGCGAAAGCAGCCCATCTCTCAATCCTTTGAAATACATACTCGGTTTCTTCTGTCCACCAATCTGATAATCCTCGCTGCATTGTGGGCAACGTATCATCCGCAATAGTTGTCGACATTTTTTTCAAATATTTTTTATTCTCAAAATACTTTTGGATAATTATAATAGATATTATAGCGAGGAGTCGGATGGCTGTTCGATAGGGACTGCAGGAGTCCGCGAATACCGCATCGATATTTATTTGATCCCTTGAAGCACTGCAAAGACAGAAGCCATTCAGAATTGCTAAGGACTGCTGGTTGTAATCCGTGACCACTGACCTTGGCCTCTTACATCATTGTCCACTGCGACAATATTATAGTGAGATCAATTTTTATTCGTATAAAGAATCGAAATATCTGCGCAGTACGTATTTGCAGAAGATTCTGATATGAATTCGAATTCACGGGTCACGTGAAAAATATATGAAAACAAGATAATCGGTTCAATGACCCCCGAAAATATCTGTGTAAATATCAAGAAAATATATTTTCGATGAATGTATTATCAATCAGTTTTTCCCTCTTTGATAAAATGATGTAATTTTATATGCTGAAATATTATTTCGGTTGAAATTAAGGCGAAGTTAACGATAATGTAATGAATTAGGTTCTTTAGAATATCTACTTATTGGGAGTATCGAATTATATATTCCTCTATACGGTTTCTGGTATTGCATAGTATTAATAGAATCATCTATCTGGGTCTATTCGACCTCTTTTTAATAGGATGCGATCGCTACTTTGGATTCGCTGGACTGCATAGTAAATTAATTATAAAATGAATTGATCAGCGGCTTCGAATTGATATACCTACCTATACGTGACTCTAGTTCACGTCGTGGAAGCAATTCTTTTCAATTCATTGTAATTAGAAATCTATGAAATGATTTTTTTTTTTTTTTTAGGGAGGAAATAGAGTCGCTGCTATAAGATCAGTCATTGATTAGAGAATATTCTTTAATCAATGAATCTGGGTAAAGCAAATGCGCCTATAAGGACTCACAACGTAAAAATTTAAATATTGATTCGGCACAGTTATGATATCAATATAGGAATTCTATAAACTCTACGAACCCATATTAGTATAGAAATAATAATTCAAGTTTTATAAAGTATAATACGCGAGTATAAGTATATTCCATAAATTGGTTTTAAGACGATAACGCGTTGTTCGAGAATTTTTAATTAATAATACGAAATTAATTAATACGAAAATCTAGATATTAAGAGTATATGTATAGAATTAAAGGAATATTGAAATACGTACTGCGTATCTGCTCCAATATACAGGTTTTATTAAATTAATTATAATATGAGAATACACAATTTTTTTACATGTACAATATCATATAATATTTATTCCTTTATTATGTAATATTTCATTTTACTCGCCATTTCATTAATATACGTAGTGTGAATATCTGTACTTTCTTTTCTGACACTTACTATTTTATATTCTCATACAAATAGATTCGACAATAACAAATTATTTTTGAACATTAAAAATTTGTCATTTAACGTACAGTTAATAAATTAAATATTCAAATGCAATTTACACATAGCAGTGGATATACCTATAGGTAATTCACATATGGATACCTTGTTCGTGCACATTAAGTTAGATCCTTTCAATCAACACTTTGATGGATATTTGTCATATTAATTTCTGATCCTCTTATATTTATTAATTTTTTTTTTTTTGTATTTTTTGTATTTTTTGTATTTTTTTTTGTATTTTTTTTTTTTTTGTTTTTTAAATCTTTTTTTAGTTAAATATCGCACCACTAGCGGGACATAATTACAGATGCTTGAGTTTATAAGAGTATAGTATATATACATACATATATTGTAGATATACACAAAAAAAGAAAAAAACGTCATGAATAATAGGTTTATGTATAAATTTATATGTATGCTTATACATATCCGAATATAACTATTAAATATTAATTAGACATTTACAAGTTGTTATTTATCTTCAATTTCATAAATATCTGTCGTTCTCAAAACGGCGCCAATTTTTATAAATCGAAACAGTGACCATTAGGTTTTTCGTTTTTAAATTACAATCAACTAGGTACTGGATTGTATTTATCTTGGTATCGATTTATCAAAATAAATTTCATCTCATTGATCAATATTTGAAAAACTAGTCTTACTAATTCTTACAGTATTATCCGTCGAAATAGCCAAACTGTATATTTAATTTCAAAACTTTGGTATTTTCAAGACGGTCGCAGATTCTAGTCACTGCGGTACCTAGGTACATCTCGAAATACCAAATTCTCTTCAAGTTTTATCCTCTATTCTCGCACTGTATAAACGTATCACAATAAAGCAATAGAATTTATAATATTTATGTGTAACATTCGATGTGAATTTCCTGATTTACTGATATTTATTAAAAACATAATGTGATACTTTTCGAAAACTAATGTATATAATTGATCAATAAATCGTTTATAGAAAACAAACAATGCGTTTTATATGAACATCAAATCACTGATCACGACACAAAGCAGCTTCATACTAATCAACTCATTTCGAAAAACCGTAATATACTTGAGTTTACCTTATTTTTACCAAGCTATTGAATTTCAAACTATATTCTTTTTTTTTTTTTACACAGTTTGGTTTACATTTGTATAAATAAAGTCCATAATAAAATAAAGCATGTCCTTATTAGTCACACTATTTCAGGGTTGTCAAAAGGTGTAATCTTAACTTTGGTATTGCGATTAATAAGATTTATCCAATTCACAAATAATGCATGAAGAATGTTTCATTAGATTTTGTCATAATAATTATTTTAGATATAGAATTTACGAGCTTTTATACTGTCATAAAATTACACTATGAATCTATAATCAAGTGTTTGGAATGGTAATTGAAATTGTAATTGTAATAATCGATTTTTCAAATGATCGAAGTTAAAATGCATAAATGAAAATACTACGAGGCCGGATGCATAGAAATCATAGTGTTTTTTCACTGGCAATTCTTTAATCGCAATCCAAAACCATAAAATGTTGATTTTTTTTTCTTCATTTTTATAGTCAACTCTCCTTGTTATTCATTCATATTATATACAGATCCCATGCAAGATCATAAGTGTGGGTGAAAGATAAATCTTATTTGCATAAAAATATTGTAGAAATATTAAAAATATGTACAAAAATACGAAACATAAGAGTCATTAGTCACGACCTGTCTATAAGGAGGAATTTCACAATAAATGTACCTGCGTATAAATTGAATTTCACGAAAATTATATATTTTCGTACAATGATGACTGATGAGAATATTTACAGTCTCGGAAATTGATACAACAAATATTAATTTAGCTCCTGTAATTTTTTTTTTTTTTTTTTCAAGCAACTTTGACTACAATATTCTTCAACTCTTCCAATCTCGTCAAACCGTCAGAAAAGTTTACATCAACGCATGAGCGAAATAATATTATCATATTTCAAAATGCGTTTGGAAATCATCTTATCTCAAATTGTGACTGAAAACTATCATTTGAGATAGGATAGTGTTCAAACGCATTTTGAAATAGAATGATGTTCCGCTCAGGCGTCGACATCACTTTTAGTAACATTTGAGTATAGCAATGAGTATGAAAAAACGACAGTAATATTTCCGAATCAATTACTTGCGATAACTTTTTACGTGTGTGTATATTTTTTATATATTAAGCAACTAGTTTATGGGCACAAGATAACATTCGAGTATATCGATAGGCCTGTTGTTTGTCACCTTCGATAATAGAATATCAGTAAATTGACTCTGTTTCAAAAGTTTTTTGTTAAATCTAATAATCATTGACTACTACTCATGTCCGAGATGTATGGAATGAACAATATAGTGTACAATTTTATATTTGACTTTATTTCCAGTTAATTCACCTTTGAACGTGATAAGAACAACAAAAGAAACGTAGTAATAAAATAGTATTATTTTAAATGCGCGTTTTATAATTGAATTGAAATTTTTGGATAATAAGCTAGTATGTAGAAAAAATAAAAAATTGTGAATAATAATGCAATCCATCAAATATAGGACCATTATAAGACACGTTAAATATTTTTAAGCCATCGCGATATTGATTACTCGATTTACTAGTATATGCGTTGAACTCGATGATGAGTATGAGTTGATTGATAACTCTCTCTCTCTCTCTCTCTCTCTCTCGAAAAAAAAAGGATGTTTCAACGTGTTGAAACTGATAGATTGATACATCCATCAGTAGAAATTATGCTGATTGAATAGTAAATATTGATACAAGAACTATCAACGAAAGCACAGGGCTCGTGAGGTTGTGCAATTTCCCTGAAATACCACCCAATGTATTTTGAATGTCAAACATAACGAAGTTATGCATTTGATATAATACTATTCGGAAATATTATTGTTCATTCAAAATTTGTAGGGAAAAGTATAAAAATGACAGAATGTTGGTAACTACTTATACCACAATTGTTATAACTTTAAAATGGGATTAACAGCGTGCATTTTTAATCACATATATTGAAGTTCAGAATTTATGTGATAGATATCTTTAACGTCTATATGTCAAAACTAGAGTATCAAATAAATTATGCTTCAGATAATGAGAAAAAAATAAAAATAAAAATAAAAAAAAGATTAAATTTTTGCAACCATAAGATAAAAACTCTCCTGCATGATCAATTATTCAATGAATTCTATGAAAAATGTCTACAATCTTTACACATCATGGTATTTAATAGAACATTATTCTGCTACTATATCACTAACTTTCAGTGTACTCAAAATCTGTGATACATAAATATTTATATTAGATTCAATAAATTGTGCGCATCTTTCCGAGCTCTTTAAAGAAAGGAGGGGTAGGTTTATTAGTATAGTTATAATATGGTTGCAATTATGTATAGAATTTTTTTCTACAAAATCGATATTCGAGTAAAAATAATTACTAAAATCGTGTGAAAACACCTTGACCTATTATGGGCGCTATTCTTTCACTGTTTACGGTTCAATTAATTCTAAAAACCCAGCATGAAATTCTGATCAATGCATAGACCACACAGTACTGAAAATATCTAATATTTGTGACGTGCCCAATATTCGTTTATAGTCTGAGAGACTCGACACATTTTCTAATCTTAGATTAAAAATTTCCGAATCTCTCCATAAATTTAAGCTCTTGTCAGATAAGCTTTCGGTTTTACCTTTGAGGATCCGTATTCAGTCTTTAATCATTTATGAAAAATCATTGGTTTTAAATGGAACGCTTGCTGGTGTCAATATATAATATAATATAATTTAATTTAATTTAACTTTTTTTTTTTTTTTTTTTGTTCCTTTGTATATATATAAGTGTCCAGTGTATCATAGTTTCTCATCTTAATACAAACATTATTGAGAATGGCACAATTAAAAATATATATATTTATGTATGTAAATATTGTATCGAATATGTAATGAAATTGTCTAAAACAAGCACAAACCCATCTGAATGAAAAATTTATTTTCGATTGGGTTTTACGCCTGTATTAGTAGTTTGTACAAATATTCTCATCGTCTTCGGCTATTTTCGACATTTGGGCTATACATAATAGTGCAAATTTTCACCCACGAATGACAGCTATTATCGAATTAAATTGATATTAAATCAATATAAAATTCCAAAAATACTAGCTATTTGTACTGTAACACTAGAGAAAAAAAGCTTATTTCTATCGTCATACTTTGATTTCTATTCAAGTAAATGAATAAAAAAAGAAATGAATATTCAAAAGTTTGGGATAGATTATTTTTGTTTTTATTAAGTAAAAATGTTATTACGACAATGTCTATCATTCGTTGAGTTTCTTTACCGCACGACTAAGGAATTAACGAATGACAAAATAGCTGGTTGTACCTTGGGTAACTTGTCAGATAGCTCGCAATATTAGTCTAGATATATCATGAAACATAGTAGTACATTCATTATCTTTGGAGTAATTAATCATTCAGTAATACAGGAATTTTTTTTATAGCTATGTTTGCCGTCAATTATATGCCTCTACAAAGTACATTACAAGATTATATAGTACCCTTTTTATTTACCTAACGTGTAGTAAAATACAAAAAACATTATTCACAGAACATTAATTACATTAATATAAAACCGTCAGCATTTTTTATTTAAGCAAAGAAATATATGCATGATTTTCATAATTAATAAGAAAATGTGTTCTTTTTTGTAATAGCAATGGCTATAATACTCCTATTATATATCCCCGACGCTATGAGACTGAGGTGGTTACTTATTTTTAAAATGACATGTTATCGCTATGATTGCAATAAAAAAATATAATTTTAATTATTTCTTATTTGTGCGTTGAGCCAAGATATGAATAACTGAATAGCAGATAATAATTTCGTTATTATTTCTATGTTTCATACATCAATTCATAAATTGACGTGATTTTTTCTATGGCAAAAGTATTTCGTAATAGAACCAACTTGAACTATAACTTGCGCTTATCTCTGTAGGCCTCGTTTTTTTTTTTTTTTTTTTTTTTGCATAATATTAACGTAGCTGCCGCAATAAAATAATATCAACCGATTCTTCAAACTATTCATTGACGGTAACATACTTGCTATAAGTTATTTGACACCTTAAATTCATGCGTTTTATTTAACTACATGCATTTATCAACACATAATATTGTCAATTGACTGACTTGAATCCCAATGAATAGTACTTTTCGTTTGTTACAATTTAATATTAGGCATTAAGTGTAAGGATTCTTAAACAGTATAATCAATTGGTATATATTTTTCATGCCAAGAACGTGAAAATTTCATTGCCTAAGTTCGCATTAATGCAACTTAGCCAGTTCCTGTATTACTCACTGATAACAGTATCGACATTCCGTGTTTCAATCAATTTTTAAAAAATATGTAGGTATGCTGTAACTGCTATTATTAAATCTTCAAGTTTTGGACGTTTCTTTATACACCTTATTGTTTTCACCTCAACTTGGTTTTGTTAATCCATTTACATTTACGTTTGTAAATTGCAAGTAAGTTTATTTTCTTTTTTTTTTTTTTCTTTTTCCTCTAAACATTAATCAGTTATTTACTGAGTATGGCTTACGCCGACGTAGGCAAAGTCAGGCATCAGTTTCTCCCTTGAGCCTTAGACGAGCAAAATCTTCAAAGATTATGTCGTCATCTCCTGCCTCCGTTTCTCTATAACAAAAAAAGCAATCCAATCAGCATGGGAGTAACAGGTTTTCAAACTAATTATAGCAAAATGAATATTCAATCATTTCCCTACAGTTTGAGTTACAGTTTTGCTGATTCTGAACATTGATGTGATTATTTTAAATCAGTGATGCTCCTCATTTATTAGCAATTTAGTAAAATGTAACATACCCATCTAATTGAATGAGATTGGTATCGACAGGCACTTCACCATCAGCAGCTTGATGCGCTGGACTAGGCCTAGCTGTGGCAGGTGCGGGTGGTTCTTCTTCGGGTTTTGGATGCATCAAAATGAATGGCAACTCTGCGACTAAATCGCTACCGAAGAAACATCTAAATTAAATCGATAACAAGCGTGGGCTAGCAGTTGATTAAATTCTGAATGTGTATCTTATCATAATATTTGAAAGAAGCATTGGAGGTACAAATATTAAGATATGTTGATTCTTAAACTTTATAAACTAATTACTGTTTTCATTCTAGGTATAATATTATTATTATTATTATTATTATTAAATATCTTGAAAGGCAGAAGGTAGAAGATAAAATTTAAAAGTTTCTTTATAAAGAACTTTAGTGATTAATATTCAACTTGAAACTTACCCGCCTAGGGCACCCAAGCAAAGCTTAACTTTGACTTTGTACTGAACAATAATGCCTAGATTCTCCCGTTGCGAAGGATCTGCTACGCTATAAATGCAAATAAAAAACATTTTACCCAAGGGATTTAAATATGGTGTGATGATTAGTCACAGAAATGACGTCAAAGCATGCATAATATAAAAGCTGAAATAAGAACAAAGCTTAGTATGGAAAGAATGACATGCTTTTTAAATTCAAGCATGCAAAAATGTGGCACCATTTCCCGTCAGACAAAATTACATGCATACACAATAAAAATGGTATCTCATATCATCTATGAAAACTTTATTTTGAAAAAAAAAAAAAAAAAAATTAGAACATTAAACATCTCGTAGCACATAGCCCAGTGTAATAATGAAGTATTGTTGAATTGCAAATATTTCCCCAATTAACATCTATTAATTACAAAGAATAACAATAGAGATGGTAAAACAATAGGTATTATCAAACAATTTCTAAATTCTGACGATTCTATTCAATCTGTGTATACATATATGTTTGGAAGTGATGTGATGTATAGGATTTTAAAGCATAGAAAAAGCTGTGAAAATTGAGGATAGGTATTAGAGCATTCAAGAAAGTGGTCTGAAATTTAATAGACTCTAGGGACTTGAATCTGTTTGCGAACTCTGGTAAAGAATAAGTAAAGCTAAGATAAAATGATATTGATGAATTTGAATGATATTCTAATATTCTAAAAAAAGATCTTTGATGGAATAAAGTACAGATCATGAATGATTGAAAATTTGAAGTGCGAAAAAATGCATAATGCAACATGTGCATAATTAAATTATCGTTTAGGGTTCTCGACGAGTGTGTAATCAATTTGCAGGGAATCAATTGAAGAATATGAAGCATTGAATGGAAAATAAATGCATTAATAATCAAACCTATTGAATGAATTGCAACCATAACACATAGCAATGTTATGAAGGCTGTGGTGGTAAATGAATATGGCAAACATTGAAACGTGTTATAAAATTGGCAATGCAGCACGTAACATAGTGCAGAATTATAAGTGAATAATCATTAATTATCCATACAAATATATGTATGCTAAGATTTGGAATAATCATTCTGCAAAATCAATTGAAATGAAATATATTCAGAAGAATGTATATCCAATGAACAGTATACATCCTGTAAATAACATTCACTGCTAATGCTACTCAGTTGGTACACATAGTATCAGTTAATTGATGTTGAACAGACACTGATAAAATGTTAATATCACACTGATTTATGTGAAAATTGAAACATGGTATTCGTAATAGTTACAGTATAATGTCACAACCATTTTTAATACAGTAAAAGATTTTCAGAAAAGATTCTAGAATACCAATTTGATGATTAGCTAAAATAGAAACACTCGATAAAGAACAATCGTTGAGGCTATCAATACCTCACGATTGTAGAGCCTCGATATCTTCTTAAATAATTTCTTTCAATAGCTAGATAATTACTGTTTTATTATTTCTCATTTCTCACCAGAGTATGAGACCATATGTAATTTCTCGATTTCATGATTCGATAGGAGAATTCATGCAGGGACTATTGTTACACAAAATAATATTGAACGATTGCAATCTTTCTTTTGTTTGCTCACTACAAGATCAATTTACTAAACATTATTGGTATGTAGTAATCTTTTCTAATACATAAAAGTTCACTGTTTAAAAATCGAATTAATTTGTTTTCTGAAAGGAGTATTCAGACATTATGCTTGAATTAAATGAATCTAATATATGTATTCCGTTATACTGTAAACTTTTTGAATATTGCAAAAAGGCAGGTAAAGAATATGAGTGAAGAGAAAAAAGGAAACGCTGTTTATTATTTTTTGATGTGAACTAATCTTACAGCGTGCTGGACGCTAAATTGGTGTCCTCATGTTTCAGCTGGCCATCAAGAGCAAGTCCCCATTTATCTTTGTTGTTGGCGAGAA
Source organism: Tenthredo mesomela (assembly GCA_943736025.1). Taxonomy (NCBI): domain Eukaryota; kingdom Metazoa; phylum Arthropoda; class Insecta; order Hymenoptera; family Tenthredinidae; genus Tenthredo; species Tenthredo mesomela. The sequence continues at coordinate 18,282,229 of OX031016.1, read as the reverse complement.
GCGGAGTCAGCAAAAATACTTTGCTCAGCGTGAAACCTGGCCCCACTGGGCAACCCTCCCTGACAAACGCATGCCCAACGATATGTTATTTATTGAAGTAATTGTGCATCTATTCATTTTATTTTTTTTTTTTTTTTTTGCACAAAATGCACATAGATATCCTGTGATATGTTTTTTTATCAGTTTTCTCTGGCCACACAGGGATATCTCAAAGATTTTTCAAGTACAGAGAAATTTCAAGAAATCGATAAAAAGCCAGTAATACTATTAATTATATTCTAAAGGTTTAAGCTAGATGTTCCTCACTGTACAATTCTTTGATTCAGATTTACCTTAAATTTAAGTTATCTCCTATTCTGTAAAATTTTGAATAGTATTTGCCGTGTATAGGTATGTATACAGTATAGTTACCTAGAAATATAATAACACGTTCCAACATAAAATAATGACCATTTCATTAATGTTCCATGATTTTTTTTCATCTAAAATATCATAACTCTGAGCAGTGTGTACCTACGGGACTAGGAAATCTGGGTGTACCTCCCAATATTTTGTAGCACTGTATTTTTTTTTTTCAATTAAAAAATATAGTAATGTCAAGCTTGGATTAAATTTACGCATCGATTTGCCTTTGACTAAAGTTCAACGTTATACCTAATTTGCATTAATTATAAAAGGCAATAGGATAAAGGCTGCTAATGTAATATTGTATTGTGCTTTCCGTGAGAAAGTAATTGTCGAATAAATCACATGTTTCAAATGGAATTTAGACCTGTAAATTAAAAGTTTATCCTTTAGCATTTGACTGGGCTATTTATTAATAGGCAAAATTTTTTTCATCATTACGTCGACAATAATTTAGAGGAAGAAGTATGTAAAAGTCTACAAAGCAAAGTATAAAATGAAAAAACATCAAACGTGCTAATTCAACTTGAAATTTCAGCCAACAATCTGTGTCACATAGTGCAAATACAGACTACAAAATGCTTGGGATTTAGGGAAGAGATAAAAGTCGAAGTATTTCTCTTACGAAATAAGACGAGATACATTGTGAATTTGTAATCCATCCAAGTGGTGATATATAATGTGGAGGTGTGCTGTTTTTATGTGAGATAGTACGGGCATTTCGGTAAAATTGAACAAAATAATAGAAATAAATGAATAAAACCATCACCATATCAGCTCCAAAACCATAATTATAACAAATAATTTTCAAACTCGCCAATCCCCAGCAAAGACTACAAAACCGACAAACCATTCACCAAAAAATTTTTCTTTACTTATTAAGAATTTACACGAGTGGAAAATCAAAATAGACAAATGCCAAAAAAATCATTTAATTATTTAATATAATAATTATCCACTGATCTAAAATGTCTTGAATGATTTACTATTTCATATAGTTGCTAACATTCTATTCGATTCATGTGATTGAAAGTCATTTCTCATATAAAATGTACGATCAATCTTATAATCGTCATTTCTATCTAGTTTACTGCTAATCATCCTAAATATGAATAAAAATTGATAAGTCACTGATATACTCTATCAATATGATCCATCCTATACTTTTTACAATTTCATTGTAATAGAAATATTATTATAAGTTGAATTCTTAGGCCTTTTATCCTGGCGAAGGCAACTGGCTATACCCTGGACTATCTATGTAAATGATCGACAAGTTATCAGATAGTTGATGCAATCAAATTCACCTTCAATTGCTACTTTTTGTTCATTGTTTTGATCTGTATTAATCTAGGCGCAACCTTTGACTGGCTGTAATTTGAATATGAGTAATTAAACATTTAATCCATTTGTCATTTCCACTCGATATTCATACTGTGCCCAATACTCGAGCACTCACATCGTGCTAGAAGCAAGATTGGTGTCCTCGTGTTTAAGTTGGCCATCTAAGGCAAGGCCTCGTTTATCCTTGTTGTCAGCAAGCATCGGCCTTAGTGAAAAGACCTTGCTCAACGTGAAGCCAGGTGTTACCCCTATACTGCCAATACTTTCATGTTATTTTTGTTTTACTATGGATAAACCTACGATTCATCAATCACGTTGATCATTCAGAACTTTTACTTTTTTCTTTAAACTATCTGAAATCATCCTACAGTGTTAATGCTTGACCTCTTACTATTTATTGATAAGATTGTCTCACGAACACGATTGGTAATTGTAAAATAAGATTAAAATTTTCCCCTAAACTATAACAAATAACAAGATATAAAGGTAAAGGTAAACATAACACAGTTTTAAGTTCGAAAATAACATTTCTTAAATTCCAAATAAAAACAAAAAGTAATAAAATAAAACGGCTTGTCTTTGTGAAGTAAATTTTGAGCCCTTGATATGTAGATAGATTAAAAATTAAATTCTACTTCATCATTATCGAGTGGAAAAATGATGTAACTTGCAACTAACTCAATGAATAATAAGATAGTAAAACGGCATATAATTATATTTCAAATGCATCTAGTATATAATGCAAATGCCTGCATATTTTGTTAACGAAGTTTGAGAAACTGTTTGTTTGTACTGCAGAATTAGATAATGATAATATATGTATATAAGAATGAACCGTTGCCTAATTGGCTCATCTACTATTTTTAATCCACGCACGGATTGTTCCACAAAATTGTGTATAATACATTTAATCGAAATTGTTCACCATGACTGGCCATACAATTCTCCAGTGATAAGGCACGCCCATTTCGTAATGAGTTTGCAATTTGTAGCCCTATTTTGATAATTAATTAATTACTTATCTGGCTTTGGGATATCCTACTCGTCCTACATGACGCTAACAATAAGGAAACACTTACTGACTTTAATGTTCAAACTTAAACTCATTTGAAAAGCTATTTTAGACCAATACATGATATCGACCGCTCCTAAGAGAAAGAACGTAACTCGCGAAGCGCGCTAGTAACGACCTATCTCGGACATAGCACTAGTAAGGACCTATTTCGTGAATCCAGCTAGTATGAACGTATCTCGCCGATGCGCATAGTAAAGCCCTAACTCGGAAGTAGCGCTAGCACAAACGTAGTTTAAATAAATAAAATAATTATTGAATATTTAAACATTAATATTAATTATTTTTTATTTTTTATTAATAATTAATTAATTAATTATTAATTATTAATTAATTAATTTATTATTATTATTATTACTAATAATTTGCCAACTACGTTTGTATAGCGCTACTTCCGAGTTAAGGCTTTACTATGCGCATCGGCGAGATACGTTCATACTAGCCGGATTCACGAAATACGTTCTTACTAGCGCTTTGTCCGAGATAGGTCGTTACTAGCGCGCTTCGCGAGTTACGTTCTTTCTCTTAGGAGCGGTCGATATATATTACAATATAATAGTATAACAGTATCAATGTCAGGATTTAAGTGTGAAAGGAATTGAAATATTCAAAATGAATAATATTGAAATATCAACTTGCTTATAGCGAATAAATATCTATTCAAATTTCTTTTTTATTACTGCATTAAATTGTAAATTAATAAATTATTAATAATAATAATAATAATAACAATTAAAAGATACTCACTCGCTTTCTGCTTCGGCAACTGTGCATTTATACTGCGCTGTTGAGAAGAGACAAATGTCCGCAAACTGTCGTACTGATACTTTGATTTTTTTAACAGTTCGGTTACTATTATTTGCTATGTGTACATTAACAGCAATATTTTCACCGTGATGGTACAGCTCTTTGTCAAGAGATGCTTCTAAGTGCAACTTGTTTGGCGACATCATGAATTCTTTGCTAACTTCCACCGAAGGTTGTTCACCTTGTTTTGACGGGGCATACATTATTTTCCGAATGGCAAGTCTCACCGAGTTCCTATACATACAATTTTAATTATACATTTTTAACTAATTAATAAGGTAAAAGAGACTAGACGCAATCAAAAATTAAAAAAATAACAAATTGATCAAAATTAATATTCTGAATGAACAAAGTTTACTTTTCAAAATACTAATAAATTTCATCATCTGTATAAATTGTACCTTTAGCTCAATAAAACTCTTGCCTACCTAAATGTGTTGTGCAGTTTGTTCATAACTCCATCATTATAGATTTTTATTTCAAAGAGCAAAGAGTTTATATTTAAATAATGAATAAAAATAGGAGATGAAGAAAATTGATAAAAAATCTTACCGCTTGTGTGGTTTTTCGTCTTGTGTTTCACCGACGAATGCTTTGAGCTCGTAATCAACCCCGCAAGGTTTTCCAGTATCGCCTGGTGCCGGCTGCAACGTAACTGAAGCTGGACAGTGTGGAGGTAATTCAAAATAGAATGGAAATGCATTTGGGCCCAATTTCTTGATTAATCTTTCTTGCAAGCGTGTCAAAGGTCGGGGTGGCTGTGACCCTGGTACAGCAGGGAATATTGGTTCCGCTGCCAAGTACAAATCTTTTCTAAACGTAAGCCCCAACACATCCAAGTCTTCCCGACCATATCTGAACGCCGCAAGGACATGACCGAATACTTTACGCAATTTAACGTAGTCTGGATCAATCAAGACAACTCCATCTGTTTAAATCAAGAAAATTGAAAGCTTGATCTTTGAGGTACTAATGGAATTGAAAAAATGCTATCAATAATTGCTAAATAAAAATGTAACAAGGAAGAGTGCAGATTATTATTATGTGTTGCTAAATAATGTCTGACCTATTGGATCCACATGTGTGATATGATCGACGAAATCCCTTTTTCCAAGGTATACAGTAATCTTTCCATTTGGACTTGACTTTTTGAAGACACGAGTAGCTTGACGTCTGCTTGCGCTATCCACGGTGTCCATGATTAAAATTTCGGGGCCTTCAGAGGCCCCTAACTCATTTGAATCTGCAGTGTCGACGAAATCAAATTTCGAATTCTTTTTCTGTAACAAATTAATGATAATTTAAATTTTAATCAAATATTTTAAACTATACAATATCTATTCAAGAATTTAAAGATAATAATTCCTTTTTTAATAATTACACCATAATGTAAATTATGGTAAGAATTTAACGTCGAATTTAGGTGCACTCGAACCGAAAGCTCTTTCTGTTTTTCAACTTACTATTATGTACAATCTGATTAAACAATGACAAAAGTACTTTGGAGCTACTACTCGAGAACTCTTGAAAAGTCCTGAGACAGTCATCTCAGCTAAGACAATCTCCATGAAATAAGCTTAAAAGTCTACAATTTTTTTTTTTCTTTTTTCAAACGTGAAGTATAAGTATTGAGGGAATTCAGGATATTTAGAACATAAATTTGTGTAATAAATTCGATAAATTGGTAACAAATAAGATAATCTAATTCTGATTACGTGAAGAAATATTTTCTATGATAGTGCGAACATGTTTTTTATTCAACATAAATTGGGTCGATTAATTTGTGGATAAGGATTATTGTACTTATTCTAAAAACAGTGGAATAATTTCAGAAAATTCAGAAAGCTCATTCCGAAGTTATAAGAGTTTTAGAATAACTGTATATATCCTTGAGTTTTGAATTTTATTAACTTGTAAATAAGTTTTCCTGAATTTAATGGAATTTTAACAGCATCATCTTATCATCAAAATTAGGGATCAGAGACTTTTTAAAAATCTTGCAACTATATTTTCTTGCGAATTATCAAACCTGACCTCGTTCTGATTATACGGTATAAACAACAATATCCAAAAATCTGTATAAGGATAGAAAAAAAAAAAAAAAAAAAAAAAAAAAAATTAAAAATTAAAAATGACTGAAAATTGAAACATTCCGTATACGCGCGGGTGTATAATGAAATATGTCGTATATGCACAGTATGTACTTGACGTAGCGTTAAAATACTCATATCATATTTCACCGTCGTCATATAAAGATCGGTCATCCATCATCATGAGCTTATTTTATTTCGCAAAGCAAACAACTATATCATCGCCAAAATTTGTCGATAGAATGACGGATATGTTGTATTATGTATAATAGTCTCCGATGTGTCTGCCTCTCTAATTTTCAACCTTAATTTAACGAGAATAAAAAAATACAAAATACAAAAAAAAAAAGAAAAAAAAAGACGTTCATTCAAGTAGACTGAAGTAATTATTTATTATTTTATCGCATTTTAATTGGTTTTCAGAATTTCGCAGAAAATAATGACGAAGACTTATTACAGTAGGTACTATGCTTTTCGTTGTAGGATATACGATATATTAGTTACGTTGTAATCGAAAATATATTTATTTTCCTTTTGTTATACAGTAGTTGGAGTTTATTATTTTAATTAATCAATAATATATTTTTCACGCGAATTAACATTATTATCATCATGCAATCAGCGGGGGTTCGGAATTGTTTTTTTTTTTTTTTTTTTTCCGCAGACGAAGCCGCGACGCTATTTATTTATTTATTTATTTATTTAATCTGTATTCAACTAGCGTATGTACAATGAAAAAAAAAAAAAAAAAAAAAAGGTGGATCGTCAAATACCAAAGAAAGAATTAAAAAAAAAAAAAACGTCTGTTCACTGACGTTCGTTATTCCGTATTCGTATATCCGGACGCGTATATGATTAAGTACGCCCGCAGGCGCGAATATAACTTTGCTATAAATGCGAATGATTAAGAACACACGCGTTCGTATCATAGAGTCTGCAGCGTGACGCGTTCAAATCGCAAAATATGTATAAGCGTATGTAAGGTATAGGAGAATGATTCTGTTAAAAAGTAAAGAAAAACTTTCGAAATCTGCGTATGTAAATACATGATTATTGATTTTATAGTGAATCTAAGATCGCTATATTAGTATTTGCGAATAATTAAATATACGTGTGTATATAATACCTTTTTTTTTTTATCCTTCTCATTTCGTTCGTATTTTTTGTTCTTTTTCTTTAAATCCCCCGAGGACGAAGTGTCTCTCGTAAACATGACTGTTTTTCTTAATTTACAGTCGACAGTAGGTAGGTACGAGAAGACAGTTGATTAAGCCCCGAGTATAAGAGTAAGATAATATAATAAGAGTAAAAAAAAAAAAAAAAAATTACCTTACCTTACTCTAATTCCAGCGAGTAAAATAAACGACAATATTATAAATAAAAAAAAAATAAAAACGTTGAATAATAATTTCAACTCAATTATAATTATATTTCAAACAACGTTCTCATAAAGGTCCGAGTATAATGAGAAGAAAAGAAGATAAAAATAAATAAATAAATAAATAAATAAATAGACATGATATCGATCATCGGGAATATTGAAAATCAAACTTCGGCATATTATTTTTTTTTTTTTTTTTTTTTTTTTTTTTTTTTTTTTTTTTGGAATTGAGTTGTTGCACAGGAATACACGAGAGAGAGATATAAAGATATGACACGTGTATTTAAAAGCAGTATACTTTATCCGGAGGCTGAAAGTAATTTATGATAAACAACCGCAAAACTTTTCCTCGGCCAGCTATAATACCGTCTATAAGTATAAGAATAATAAATTAAATGTTCAGAAATAAAAAAGATCGTTTAAACACTCGATGAAGTAGTTTTTCTTCGCGGTTTTTAATATATTAAGATATATGTATTATAATTGATTTAGAAACACCGTATATATATATATATAAGATAACTGCGGGGGATAGCCGCGAGTTGAATCACACTTGAATCACACTGATGCAGAGAAGATCGTATATTATATAAAAATAATCTTTCCCGTATAGACGTCCGATACTAACTGACTCGGTTCTGTAAATGGATCGATGTCAATTACACGCCAAGCATCACAAGTCCGATGTAATAACATGTTAATAGATGCTAGGCGTTCGTCAATCTACGTCAATAAGTATAGACTATATGTATATTTATAAATTATAAATTATATACGAACGTAAAATATATCACCGGTGATTATAAAAATAGAATTATATTATTTAGCTGTCCGCACTTTAGATATATATATATTAGGGTGTTTCATTTTGAGGCAATATTTTTTTTTTTCGATGGCATACCAGAGAATCTTATACTTTATAGAAAATAAAGAATTTTGCCGCCTGGTAAAAGGTTTTAGGTCTCGAATTCGATTTGCCACCTAAATAACACAGGAAATTTTTTTTTTTTTTGTTTAATTGAATTTTTCGTTGTTAAAAATTTTTTTTTCGAAAAAACCTTCGTATAGCTTTTGAAGGAAATTAAATTCTCTACAAAAATGTCTCTGTGGTCGAAGACCGTACAACCAGTAGTTTCGGAGTTATAGCGCGTCAAACATGAACAATTTTTGCTATAACTTCGAAACTACTGGTTGTACGGTCTTCGACCACAGAGACATTTTTGTAGAGAATTTAATTTCCTTCAAAAGCTATATGAAGGTTTTGTCGAAAAAAAAAATTTTAACAACGAAAAGTTCAATTAAACAAAAAAAAAAAAATTTCCTGTGTTATTTAGGTGGCAAATCGAATTTTTGAATGAGCTAAGCCACTATTAGACCTAAAACCTTTTACCAGGCGGCAACATTTTTTATTTTTTATAAAGTATAAGATTCTCTGGTATGCAATCGAAAAAAAAAAATATTGCCTAAAAATGAAACACCCTAATATATATATATATATATATATATATATATATATATATATAAAAATATACTACATAATTTTTACTTCAAATTTAGTATGTCAAATAAATTATATAGACGAATTTATTTTACGAAAGTATAATATCGAACTTCGAATACCGTACACAAAAAAAAAGATTAACTTGAGCCAAGAAAATTATTCTTGATTCAAAATAATTTTGCGGTTCAAAAATGAAGACCGAAATTTTCTCGGATCAAATCAAAAATTTTTCTCGAACCAAGAAAATTTTTCAAATTTTCTTGTTTCGAGAAAATTTTTGATTTGATCCGAGAAAATTTCGGTCTTCATTTTTGGAGCCAAGAAAATTTTTGATTTTATCCCAGAAAATTTCGGTCTTTATTTTTGGAGCCAAGAAAATTTTTCAAATTCTCTTGATTTGAGAAAATTTTTGATTTGATCCGAGAAAATTTCGGTCTTCATTTTTGGAGCCAAGAAAATTTTTGATTTTATCCGAGAAAATTTCGGTCTTTATTTTTGGAGCCAAGAAAATTTTCCAAATTCTCTTGATTTGAGAAAATTTTGGTACCTTCATTTTTGGACCGTAAAATTATCTTGAATCAATAGTCAACCTTTCTTTCTGTGTAGGTAGTACGTCTACACTCCCGCGCTCAATCTAGCCAGTAGTATAATCATATTCATGAAATTCTTTTATTGAACATCCGCAAGAATATGAATATGAGATGACCATCATAATAAATTGCTTCATTTTTCAATTTTCATCTGGTTACTGTCAGCTGTCAAAGATACCGTAAAATGATGAATTTTCACGTCAAGTATAACTCCGAAATAAAACAGCTGTTTTAAATCATGCGGTTCCGCGCAGAAATACGATCGACGTTCATTCGCAAAACTATAGTTTTAAACATTTTGTATTGAACTTTTTTTTTTTAATTTTTTTTTTAATTTTTTTTTAATACATTATCTATATTATGCTCACGCAATTGATTAAAACGTCAAATTTGTTTGCGCCGGTGATTATTTTTATTGGTAATTAATGAAAATATAAATTAGTATATAACTTTATGATTTGAATATATTGTTATTTAAATATTGTAGAATAATATCGCTTTCAAAATACTTATGTTATCATACAGATTTTAATCCGTGATAAAAAAAAAAAAAAAAATGGTGCAAAAATATAAAATTTTGATAATTTTTAAGTCTAAAATCTTCTCCTTCTCGTTATTTGTTTAATTTAAATAATTGAAAGAAATTTTTAGCTAATTGATTATAAATTCGATGTATTAATAAATTGCAAAGGGTGAAACACTGGTTGAGTTGAGAGTCTCTAAAGAATCGGCATCACTGATTGAATTCTATTGACGTCACTGTACGCGGCACACGCCCTCGCACACACGCACATTGACTAGTTAGAGTAGTATCATATAATAATATATAAAGGTTTAAGCATCATGCAGCGCTATAAAGTATGAAAAAAAAATATATTTTCCTGCTATAGACTGAATTTTTAATGAATTTTAATTAGATGCAATATATTATATATATAGTCGAGCGTAAAAAACCGCGAATGTCCGGTAAAGAAGAAGAAGAAGAAGAAGAAGAAGAAGCGAAGAATAGGAGGAAGAAAAAAGAAAAAAAAAGAAAAGAGGTAAAGCCATTGTCTCATAAAACGTGCGACGGAAAATTATTGCGGATTTGTGCGACGATGTCGTAAAACGTGGATGAAAATTAGAGAAGCGTTGGTATAGGTATAATATGTACCTATACACACATACAAAGATTTTCTCAAATTGAATTCATCCTATCTTATACCATATATAGATTATATGCATATAGCTATAAGCAAATTGCGTTATTATTGCCTCATAAGGATTTAGATTTTAGTATCGAAGTATAAATTAATTGGAATGAAATTTCGACATTTAAACGATTTATAAACCCGTACCCATTCCATTTTCTGCGGGTTATACTTTTTTTTACAACTGATAGCTTTATATATATACGCAAGAAACAATTACTGGTTTCCGCACGTGCTAAATGCTAATTAGAGTACGCGCGATATATTAATTATTCGATCTTATACGACGATAAAGAAACGAATTGCATGCCTCAAAGGATCTCTAGATATAAACGGAAACAGAAGAAAAAAAAAAAAAAAAGAACAATCAGATTCTTGATTATATTCATATCATATCTCTCATTCAATTCTCGAACGTTTTTATTTCATCGTTCATTAATGAACCTTTTGAGAAAAATGAAATGTTCACTTCTTCAAAGAGGGGAAAGAATAAGTTATAAAACTGTATCTCTTTCATTGAATGGCAAAACAGTTGTCTTTCGGGATAAAATATACCAAATACTAACTTGAAACTTCCGGTATATAATAAAAACGTCTGTGATGTCTGATATCGTCGCCGTTTATATACAATACTATAAATATTATAATGACACAGAAAATAATAGTATATAAAAGTTTATTCCGTTACGATTTTTCGTATTCGTATTATTCAAGTACTGATCTGCATAAATATATCGAAGTTAATAAGCGAATCGCCGATTCTAACTGAAATATATATATAAGAAATATAAAATGAAGAAACGTCTTTACTAGAAATCTAGAATATATATCTTTACCTCAAAGAGAGGAAAAAGATTGAGTGGCAAAAAAGAAAAAAAAAAAAAAAAAAGCACCGGGGGGGGGGGGGATGTAACAGCTAAATCAATTATACCCCTCGTTGAAGAAGAAGTCATCCCTTGAGGCGGGGAAGTAACGGAAATGGCAATAAAAATGTTTCCGCCCGCTGCTGCAGCAGCCATGAGCTATTAGCAAATTCGAAGTAGTTCGCTGCATTGCTGTAGCATTTTAATCCGTCACTTACTGTTCATTATCTAATATTTATTCACAGCATGGTATATAATATAAAAGTAATAGTAGGTAGTAGAAGGTATATTATTTACGGAGAATGAATTGGCTATAAAAATATGTGACTATTTTTCGAACAAGTTATACTATAGAAAATATATAGGAATGAAGATTTTTCTTATTTGTTAGCTCATATGTTGTTGTCTGTTTATACTTATTCCGAGTTTATTTTATCTCTATAGAATACTCTCTCTCTCTCTCTCTTTCTCTCTTTCTGGAATCTTAAAAAAATATAAAGCATCGAAGAAACTAAACTATATAAACTGAAATTTTGCGCTGCAAGCTTTTCCCTGTGTATCAAACACTCGTATACTTCCGTTAGATGATTGAAAAACTTGAAAGCTTTGTGAAAGAGAGCGAAGCTCTAAAGCCCGATGAAAAACTATACCAACTCATACGACTCCGAAAGTCCGAACTTCATAGTTTTTGTTTGTGAATTTGGCTCAAGCTGGTTGACAAACGATTTGCACAATATTAAAAAAAAAAAAAAAAAAAACAAATCAACAAAATGATCATAAAATATTATGTAAACCTGAAACCCTTTGTTACCTTTTCCCCGAAAATTGATGAGACCTGCAGAATCACATTTCAAATGTTTAATCCGTCTTTCAACATAGCGTTTGGATCCTGCAATATTATCGCCTTTATATAATACAAGATATAGAACAAACTTGACCAACGGCAAAAATTTTTTTTTAATTAGAAACCTTCCGTGATATACAGTCTAAATTCTTTTTCTTTTCAATTATTGATAACAGGAGATATTCTCGCAGTCGTGTAAAAAAATTGTTTTACAGATCTGCAGAGCAAGTGTGCGAACTATTGTGAAAATATTAAGTTTATATACATAGCGAGCTATTTTTTTTTTTTTTTTTTTTTCTTCGAAGCGATAACAGAATTTAGTATACATAATAAGTTAATAATACTATATAAAGATGTTCGTATAGTATAACCTGAAGCCTATAAGGCTTCAACGCACGAACATACTAGGTATAAAACATTTTTTTTTTTTTTTTTTTTTTTTTTTTTCCACTCTTGAATATTTCAAGATTTTTGGCCGGCCTCCCAACGAGCATAAAGTGTTTTACGACTAGTACCTCCATTACCTGAGAATCCCACGAGTCAACGATATATACGTTATGTATACAGTTTGTTTCAATTTACTATAAGAGATGAAATGAAATATTAATATTAACAGTAAATAATATAATAGTAACGATGAATTAAATTGGGAAATAAGAAGAAGAGAAAAAATTGGTTGTTACACGCGGTAATAAATATTTTATTAACTTTTTATTCCGCAGTCCGAAGTCACGAAATTTAGAATTTATTGACGTAATTTCAGAACGAAGTAGATAAAAAATAGATAAAAGATAAACCGCGAGGATACCTTATACATATATATATGGGGCTTTCCACGCCAACTCGACCAGTGTTAAACCCCGAACATCTCGAAATCATCTCAGGTTTTTTTTCAACATTCTACTCAGTGAAAAATGCATCCAGATTTTTTTTCAGATTTTTTCATTTAGCCGTTGATTTTTTAAAAATTTTTGAATTCCATTGAGAAAGCCCTTTTTCAAAAATCTGAAAAAATTCTCAAAAATCCAGTGAATGATCTAGAACAGCCCCCCGTACTCAAAAATGTGGAAAGAATTTTTCTTCCATTTATTTTCTCACCTTATTAGGAATTTAGAAATTTTCAAAACTGAAATTGACCGTGTCAGAGATAAATTTGGGTTCAATCGTATGAGAAAAATCGTATGAGTGGGATCGTACGGATCAAATTGTAAGTGCCGGTATTTTCATTTTTTTTTTTTTAGTGTTGAAAATTTCTAAAATCCTTATAAGGTGAGAAAATAAATGGAAGAAAAATTCTTTCCACATTTTTGAGTATGGGGGGCTGTTCTGGATCATCCACTAGATTTTTGAGAATTTTTTCAGATTTTTGAAAAAGGGCTTTCTCAATGGAATTCAAAAATTTATAAAAAATCAACGGCTAAATGAAAAAATCTGAAAAAAAATCTGGATGCATTTTTCACTGAGTAGAATGTTGAAAAAAAACCTGAGATGATTTCGAGATGGTCGGGGTTTAACACTGGTCGAGTTGGCGTGGAAAGCCCCATATATACTTTGAAGAAAAAAGTTGAAAATATAACTCACAAATAAATCTTGAATCGTCTTCGGATGAATTTTTCATGTTTTATATTCAAGGCGCCTTTTCATTTTCATTTTCTGTACCTAACTAAGGTGCGATCTTTTTTTTTTTTTTATTTTATTTTTTTTTCATTTATATCTTTGCTATAATTGTCGGTTTTCAAACTCGTATACAAGATTGTAAATAAAATGATATACCTACCTAGTCGCGTATAATATTACGTAGAATTAATTTTAGAGAAATGAATTCTGATGTGGTTGAAGAAAAATCAAAATCAAAATCAAAATCAAAATCAAAATCAAAATCAAAAATAGATAAGAAGCATTATAGACTTGTTTAATAGTACCTACTAGATAATGCTTTCGAAATTGACGTGAAACGCAGGCGACTGTTAGGACTTTAAAAAAATCCTCTGACGTCAACTATTACGAACGTCTGGTTTCATAGAATCGCGATATTAGCAGAAAATCATTATCCTATCTCTACTTTCCTATAACATTAAAACGATCGTACCTGATCGATTAAATTCTTCGTCGCTTCGAAATGTCAAAATTATTACATCAGGCCGTTATAGAGAGGAATATTGAAGAAGTAATCGTCATTATGCATAGACAAAAAATTCTATAAGAACAAATTATTTCTGTCTGTCTGTATATTTTCGCGGTATTTTTGCTAGTTATACATATATATATACAGTTACTACATATACTACCTATAATATTATTTCAATTTATCCTTAATTTATATCTGTTGGAAAAAAAAAAAAAAAAAAAAAAAAAAAAGAATCATCGTCAGTTTTATAATTTCCGCGAAATTTCGCGGACGTTAGTTAACCCGCTGGAACAATCCATTCAATCTAATCGTAATTATAGGATAATACGTAATATATTTAATTCTTATTTGACACCGAAGAACTCTTCTTTTCTATATCTAATTTTGTGTTAATATAATTTTTTTTCAATCCAAGGAAAGAGAAGTTGTGAAAAATCCGCATTATATAAAGATAAATGTGTGAGAGAAAAATTGTAAAAGAAAAAAAAAAAACACACACACATAGAAAAGCTGAAAAAACCAATTACTTTTCTGAGAAATATAGAAGCAAGCCTCTTTCGAAACGAACGACTCTTTTTTTTTTTTTTTTTTTAATACACCTTCCTATATAGGTAGGTACATGTCGAATACTTTATTCTCAAAGCGAAAAGGCTTTTTTTAAGAATTTCATAAGCTCGGAGTATTATATAGGTATTATATACTATAGCTATATATACTCGTGGGAGATTTGCCACGTGAAATCATTTCAGGCGGAAAATTCTAACCGATCGAAAAAAAAAAGGCATAAAGAAAATAGTTTCCTCGCTTATGGGTAGGTCGAAATTTTGGTGTTACTTAAAAGTTATAAAAAAAAAAACAAAAAAAAAAAACTGTACAACAATTTTTGAATAACGTGAAACGCGTTTTGAAACGATTATAGCTAGGAATCGATAATCGTGGAATTAGCTACACAAACTGCTATATTGTATATAAACGAGCGTATTCAATATACAATATCGTGATTGGATTTATAGAAAGGAGAGTTTAGTAGCCGGTGTCCAGCAATATAGCTCTGGGTATGATATATACATGTATTGTAATCATCGATGCGTTTAATTCACGTCCGTTTTAACGGTGGCAAACGTACCTATAGAATAAAGGAAACAGAAATGACTGAAGCGGATTTCCGCTTGTTTTCTCATCCATAGCTGATTATACTATCTTTCCTATCCGAGGGGCGCTTCTTCTTCTTTTGCAATTATAGTTTCCTTATATACATATAAGACTTGGAAAATATTCATATAAAAATCTATTTTTAATCAAAGACATCGAATTCAAATGGCATTTAATTAACTATACGTAGGTATTGAAATTATTTTTTTATATAACCGAAAAAAATTGAATCAGAAAATTTTATTTTCTTGTTCGAAATTGGGCGCGGAGTGTGTTCACTGTTCACCCACTTTGCTTACTCGATAAGCGTATAGATAACGTCGCGTATATAGAAGCATGATAGTGACAATCTCAATTTACGTAGATAAATTATTATTTTTTCTTTTTTTTTTTTTTTTATCTCATTAAATTTGACATTCCATATTAATGAGAAGGCTGCAGTATAAGGTACACTTATAAGTGTATTATATCTACGTACTTGATATATTATTGAATTTCAATCAATAATATATATATGAGAAAAAATAAAAAGAAAAAAAAAAAGCCAAATATAAAAATATAAAATATTATATGTGGGCAACAGTATTATATAAACGTTGATCAGAATTTTTATGTGTACAAAGCGCTTTTCGTCATTTTATATATATATCGCATTAATTTTTTTGTTTATTAGAAAAGCGAGCTTTTAATGGTATTATAAAACTTTGGTTTGAAATATACCTCCGCACCCCCAAATGTTGAGTGCCTTTTAACGAAGCTTTGATATTCTTCGTGGAAATATTTCTCGTTTGGTATATATATGTATATATATATATATATATATATATCGAGAAGACAAAAATAAATTTCAGCTCAGGGTTTGAAAAACAGAAAAAAAAAAAAATAAAAATAAAAATAAAAATTATATAGTATCGTTTTGACGCGAGATTTTAATTTAATTGTAAATTTTAATTTAATGATTCACAACAGTTTTTATTTTCGTGATATATTTTTATCTCAATAATATATTCATATAGTATCTGCGGTTATCAAAAATGGAAAAATATCTGAAATTTTATTGTTTTTTTTTTTTTTTTTTTTTTCCTTCCCTTCCAATTTCTGTAAAAAGCGAAGCTTCGATAGAGACTTCAAAGAATTTCTTTTCTCATACAAAAACAGTAAAAGTTTCGATTATTTGTTCGATGAGTCAGGAAAACATCTTCTTTCAATTTTTTTTTTGCAGTTAAGAAGAAGAAGAAGAAAAGAAAAAAAAAAGACAAGAAGATAAAGTGGAAAATGTACTCCGAATATATACCTATATATATATTATATTATCATTTATCTCAAGTTTTTACGACGAAACCCATTTTCAATGACAAAGTAAATAGCGCAGATATATACTACAGACGAAAAGCGACACTCGAGGGCTCGGAGAGAAAAATAAGGATATTGATGTGATGTCCTGTCTGACGACTCCTCTGACCTTTATGGTGTCCCAAGGTCGTACTACCGCCCTTCGCTACGAGTCCATAAAAAATAATAATAATAATAATAATAATAATAATAAAAGGAAATGAAAAACGAGGAAGAGAGGAAGTAAAAAATCAAAAAGTAAAGAATCTACACAACTCTCTCGTAAACTCTCATCGTCAAACAGAAGCTGCTGGTGCTGCTGCTGCTAGCTACTATATAATATATATATATATATATACAGAAAGAAAGGTTAACTTGATTCAAGACAATTTTGCGGTCCAAAAATGAAGACCGAAATTTTCTCGGATCAAATCAAAATTTTTCTCGAACCAAGAAAATTGTCCCAATTTTCTTGGTTCGAGAAAAATTTTGATTTGATCCGAGAAAATTTCGGTCTTCATTTTTGGACCGCAAAATTGTCTTGAATCAAGTTAACCTTTCTTTCTGTGTATATATATATATATATATATATATATTAGGGTGGCGCAAAAAAACCGACTATTTTTTTTTTTGAGTCTCGGGTGAAAAAATGTTAGTTTTTGATGTTTTAAGAGCCCTCTCCAAAGGACAGCTCAAAAAAAAATTTTTAAGAGGTCGCTCCAAATTTTTTTAAATTTCAAAAATCGTCAAAAATCGATTTTTTTTTTTTTTTAATTTTTTTTCTCGTTACGGTATAATTTTACAGTCCAAAAAAAAATAAGTTTCTGAAAGTTTCAGTTCAAAATTTGAATTTTGAAAGGTCGCTCATAATTTTTTAATAATTAAATAATTAAAAAATCTAAAGTAATGCACTGATAAATTAAAAAAAATTATGAGCGACCTTTCAAAATTTAAATTTTGAACTGAAACTTTCAGAAACTTATTTTTTTTTGGTCTGTAAAATTATACCGTAACGAGAAAAAAAATTAAAATTCGAATTAGAAAAAAAAAAATTCGATTTTTGACGATTTTTGACGATTTTTGAAATTTAAAAAAATTTGGAGCGACCTCTTAAAATGTTTTTTTTGAGCTGTCCTTTGGAGAGGGCTCTTAAAACATCAAAAACTAACATTTTTTCACTCGAGACTCAAAAAAAAAAAATAGTCGGTTTTTTTGCGCCACCCTAATATATATATATATATATATATATATATATATGTGTGCCCCGCGAAGAAGGGAGGAAAAATTCTGTTTACTAAGGTATTTAAATAATTCAGCGACAATTTGAACGTGTGTATATGAATACTTACATATATACGAGATATGTATAAATGTATTATACGTAGGTACGTAATAAATGTTTGTATCTAGCAAACTGTAATTTTCGTCGTACAACCCGCAGTTGTAAAAAAAAAAGAAGAAAAAAAAAAAAAAAAAATTCAGAATCTCGAGAAATTGAAACACAGAGATTTTCAATTTCAACTAAATTCATTTTCATCGCGCTAATCTTTATTCGAGAATCTATGTTTAGAATTTGGCAAATAGATATATATATATATTATATATAGTAAGATTCGATTACGTAAGCTCGCGGAAATTCGGAATTTTAATATTATATTTATTCTTCCTAGTACCCGCGCAGTACTACATAGATTTTTTTATCATACCAAGGGTCGTGTCCGTTATAATAAAATCGCGAGGTATATATATATGTAAAAGTAAAAAATCAAATATTTCTCGATGAATTTCAATCTGTATAATAAAATTCACTGCATTTTTTTTTTTCTATTTCCAGGCAAAGTATTTTAGCGGAAATTATAAGTCATGTTCGTATATAAAATTATTCTTTTCGTATAACAATTGGGTAAAAAAAAATAAAGAGTAAGCTCATTTTTCACGAAATGCACTTTTAAATACCGTTCTAAATAAAATCAATTTTTCGCTGGAAGTTTATACGAGATATGTATAAACTCGATTTAATTAGAAATACGATATTTGCGCTCTTAACTAGAGCAACGAGTAGCGGTTATATTGATATTTTTCTTTTTACTGTGTCTATTGATTGATTTAAAAAAAAGATGAAATTAGTGTCTCCAACGTGACCTATTTTGATAATTAAAAAAAAAAAAAAAAAAAGGATCAATTAGAGGAGAGTTTGTTCTAGATTAATATAATTTTCTGTATACAGCACCATATATATTCATACTGTCATAAATATATAAATGATTTATCATAAATATTATATATTATTATTATATTATAAAATAAAATATGATCTATTTATCATCGCAAAAGAAGAGAGAAAAAAAGTATTTAAAATATAAAAAATAAATCGTATTTCTCATTTTTCACTATGCAGTCATAATATGTTTTTCGAGATACATTTAGTTTAGATTAAAAATTTGAAAGTATACATATAATAAATTACATCGAAGCCCGCAGTGAACGGGAAGTGGGGGAGTACCTAGTATAATCGTGTTTAAAATCTGTTCGCTCAGCTAAACGCGATAGGTTCTGCTCAATTTCATTTTGAATGAGTATAGACTCTAGTATAATGTGCATATGTATATCCGCTTAGAACACAGTATAAAACGAGATGAATCCCGCACGCGTACATTTGTTAAACGTAATTTTGACGCAACAACGAAGGTACCTAATTGGGTGGGTTAATCTTGTCCCTCTCTGTGTATATCTCTCTCTCTCTCTCTCTCTCGGTTTCAGCCATATACAGAGATATTCAATCACGGGGTAAATGTTGACCAAATTTCACGAACAATGAGTATAGGTACCTTACCCTTTATACGCGGTTCATTCGCTTTCCGCAAATACGATTATTTTTTTTTTTTTTTTTTTTTTTTTTTTTTTTTCATTCTTGTATTTTAGTCGTCGAAAAGCTACAAGCCATGAAGCCGAGTATTTCTCGAGCATTTAGATATTTATAGAGAGCGGTATAAGCACGGATTTATAGGTGTCTCGATAGCTCCGAGGATAAATAGGATATAAATAATACGAAATGGAACGTGTATGGGGGGGCAGCTTATGTGATCAAATATATATATACGAAGACTGAACTAATCTTTATTTCGTTAATTTATTACAATATATATATGGGGCGGTTATTATACAGTGTAGGTAATTCGACCTCTTTGTTTACCTCGTTTTATCCATTGAATAATAATTACGTTCATTTATTATCGTGTCAAATTTAATAAAAGCTTGAAATTTCATTATTTATAGCTATGAATTAAATTTCATTAAAGTCTATCAAATATTTCGCGCTAATAATTCGTTCGATCAATATAGATGATAATTATACCTACAACTGAATATATAATTGTAACTTATTCTTTTTTTTTAATTTTTTTTTTTTTTTTTTTTTTTGTTTTTCCATCTCGATAATTCGTAAATAATTCAAATCGAGTAAATAACTTGATACTATACATGTATATTAGGGTGTGCCGAAAAAAAAAAAAAAAAAAAAAAAAAAAAAAAAAATTCAAACGCACATCAACATTCTGGTAGAGCATCTCAAATAGAATATCTCAACCAAATATGAGCTCTTAATATTGATATTTAGAACTACCTAACTCAGTTTTTCCATTTTTGATTTGAATAACACGTGAAAAAAAAAAAAAAAAAATCGGAAAATTTTCGAATTGTTTTTTTTTCTCGTAACCGGCTTGATTTAGAAACTATCTGAATACAGATTCTTATAGGAAATTTCACGCTCTACAAAAAAGTACTGAGATAGAATTTTCCTAACTCTCACCGATTAAGAGATATTCGCCTATAAACATTGAGTCATAGCGTCATAGAGTCATACGACTCTGGGAAAAACAATTTATTTTTCAACCGCGCATCAAAATTTCGGTAGAGCATCTCAAATAGAACATCTCAGCCAAATATGAGCTCTTAATATTGATATTTAGAACTGCCTATTTTAGTAACTAAAATTAGTAACTAAAATTAGTAACTAAAATTAGTAACGAAATTAGGCAGTTCTAAATATGAATATTAAGAGCTCATATTTGGCTGAGATGTTCTATTTGAGATGCTCTACCGGAATGTTGATGTGCGTTTGAATTTTTATTTTTTTTTTATTTTTTTTTTTCGCACACCCTAATGTATATATATTATGTATTATATTGTTTTATTCAATGTAAAACGGTTCTATACGGTCTATATCTTTTCTAGTTTCATTCAGAATTTTTATTTCGTCATTCCATAATAAGCCGCGCATTTTTAATGATAAGATAACGAAACTCTCACGGAGCTGATGCTCATCGTAATTAGAAGACAAGTAGACGCTGTGTATAAGGCATTATCGTGAGTCAAGAAATAAGCATTTACGCTATTCTGACTCTAGTTTTTCTCGTAGATTAGAATTTTTCTTTCTAATATTTTCACCACATAATAATAATAATAATAATAATAATAATAATAATAATAATAATAATAATAATAATAATAAGCAAATTTGTCTTTAATCTGAATCAAATGCGCAACGTGCTCTTATAATAGCTTCCGAACTATTCCGAACTATGTTAAAAATCGACTGATTGAAACGTTATAGATATTAAATTTTAAAACGCGTAAACATGCATGGTAATAGAATATATTGGAATATCCGCCGAAATGACGTCGGGTATAATAATCGTTCGGGAAAAAACCGTCTCTGAAACCCAAGACGTGGTTTCAATTCTGTTGCGAAGTCGATGAAATATATATATATATATATATATATCGACGACGATATATAAAGGGTACGAAAGAGGATTTCAAGGACGAAGAAAGCTTATAAATGTGACAAAAGTATCGACGAACTTTTAATTTTTTTTTTTTTTTCTATTTTTAATCATTTTCTTTGTTTCTCTCTCTCTTTCTCCCCCCTTATTCTTTTGAATAAATTCTGATTTCAAGTTTAATTCTCTCATTAATTTCATCACAGGCAAAGAATAGGAAAAAAATAAATATTAAACGACGTATAATAAAAGAATAGAATCTACTTATAATTTTATTATTATTATCACATTTTTATACATATTACATGATATTACACTCGATTTATCAACGGAAGTCTTACGGCATTTTAAGTGATCAATAATATCTATCATTTATCGTGGCAAGTAACGATGTAGATTAAGATTATAGACTGGTTCAGTTTTTCGAGTATTTGATAAAACGATTATGATATTATTATTATTATTATATATTAACTCGTTAATTTTTGATAATTAATAATAATAATAATATAATACTATTTCGTAAATCGGTATATCGAAAAAAAAAGTTTTCTATATTATACTGTTTCGCTGTGTGGGTATAATAATATAATTAAAAAATTCGTGTAATACTTTAACGAGTATACCTAAGTTTTATAATTTGGAGAAATGTTAGAGTTTCAAATTAAGACATTCTACGCAAGCTTTCACAATGCTAACAATGCGCGAGGTTGACTCACAATCAGTTTAGTCAGTTATGATGGGTAAAAGTTGTTATATATATATATACTTACGGTAAAAGTTTACTTGTTTTTAATTATACGAGTTTGTTGTTCGTCGTTGTCGGAGAATATAGTATAGGGTGGTAATAATGCTTGTTAATAAATTTGTAATTTAGCCAGCGCGGAGAACTCGCTTGTGCGATAAATATGGTAATTTTTTAATTACAATATAAAGCCGAAAATAGGGGTCGCAGAAAAATGAAATGAAATTAAATAAAATAAAAAATAAAAAATAAAAAATAAAAAATGAAAAATATATCAAACTTCAAGACTTCTTAGACTAAAAAACGAAATTTCTTTTTCAGAATATATATATTATAACGGATTACAATAGTTTCGTCGAAGCATACATAACGTTGAAATTTCGTACGGGTTCTCACGGTGCAGAGAATTTCCCCATGGCCATGGATATTCGGTATTACCAATTCCGAAAACATTATGGGTAACTTCCTTTAACGCATGAATGAGGATGTATATGTGAACCATTCGAGCATTCACCTCGCGTATTTCGGGTAGTATATAGAAATTCTATAGATTTCGTGGGAACTTCCCACGTTATGCATCTAACAGGTTGAGATAGGTCAAGTCTTTATAGGTATATCTTTTTTTTTTTTTTTTTTTTTTTTTTTCATTTTTTCACACCACGTTTCATTTCTGTAACTTATTCTTAACAATCTCGCGGTTATACATACATATGTATTTTTTTTTTTTCTTCTGCTAATTAGCGTTATTTATATATCTTGTCGCATTTCGCTATAATCGCGTCACTAATGCCATAAGGTCGTAAGCGCAAAAAAAAAAAAAAATTCGTGTTTTTGGTGGCAAAATCTTTTTTGTGTCATATAACATCGTTTGGGCATATCCCCCCAAAAAAAAAAAAAAAAAAATTTGGCGCTTACGATCTTTAATGGCATTAGTGACGCGAATTATATATAAACTCATGAACGATAATAATAAATTGATTGCACTATTTATTCATCAATTTAAATTCGTACCAATAATAATGATGACACGTTGAAACAATATAGAATAAAGGAGTTTGTATTTTTATGATTTTTTGTATAAAGCATGTTTAGTTTGCGTAAGAAATAAATCAAGATAGGTAATAATAATAAATGAGGAAATCGATGATCGGGGATCCTGTGTTTTATCCTCCTACTGCGCTCTACTCGATAATGATATTTATTTCGTTACCTCCCAACGCTTGATAATTTTCGAGGAAAATACGATGAGTCGAGAATGTCAATACTCGTACGTATACCTAATAAGTATCCTGGTAATAATTTCATCTATTTATGTATTCCATGAGGTAATAAATATGGTAGAGAAATTTCCGAGAATTTTGACATGACATTCCTCGTTTTATGACGTAGAATGAATAATTTATTGTTTAAAATAATGTAAAATTGAATATATATATATATATATATATATATATATATACCTATACTACTAGATGATACAAGTGTTGCGACTTGCGGCTTATATATATATCTATTATAAGCGTGCTTGCTAAACAAGACACGTTGCAACACTGATTAAATGACATACGATATAATGTATTATTACTGTTAACGAAATAGCGTGATTGACTGAAATCGTTTTGCTAACAATTACAATAAAAAAATATATATGTATATTAAACTCACCTAAGGTATCGAGAGAGAGATAGATAAAGAGAGTGTGTGAGAGAGAGAGAGAGACAGACAGAGAGCCAGAACGAGAGACCCCGTAGTAGTTCCACACCCTTTTCAGATTACGGATTAAAAGTCATAGACAAATATCACAAAACTCACTAGTTAAAGAAACTTAACACACCGGTATAATAGTTATTGGTAATTTGTGTATAAAGTAAAATGTAATATTTTTTTTCTTTTTTTTTTTTTTTTTTTTATATATATAAATACAACGGAGGAGATCAACCAGCTAAGATACGCATCCCGACTCTTCTGATTACTGAACAAATGATCTCGATTCTCGATACGTCACGTCCGCGCGTATAGTAGATGCTGGCGCCACAAGACAGGAGTGATTTTACATAACCTTAGTTTTATCTTAAGATACGTAAAGGTCGTGTGAATCCGCGATTTATATTATACTTTGATGTAGTTTTAGTTACGACTTTTTTTTCATATACTTTATTCACGGAAGACACACGCTGATGAAATACCGAGACGATGGGATGTTCACCTCGTTTTATTGCTGTCAAACTGTCAACTGACCTAACCTTTACCTTACACCCGAGCCACGGGCTGCTCAAGTCGAATATCGACCGCGCCCCCCCACCTAGTGACTAACTTCGTACGCTACGCGACGCTACTACATGTATACATGTGTAGCTGACTCGACTATGTTCATGCATGTGTGTTTGCGTGTATGTGTATACATACAATACATGCTTTCATCGCTACGCACGCTACATGTCAAAATTAGCCATTTAGCACATGACCGCACATGTTTCTAATTGTATTAAAACTGAATGTAAAAATATTGTTTTCTTATTATTTGACTGATTCCAAATTGTATTTGTATGATTAAATAAAATAAAGAACGATTCAAATTCTATTTTCTTCATTCTCCTGTCAAATCAAGTCTCGCATTAATTAATAATCTATAATCATTGGTTTATGGGTAATTGTTAAAAATCTGATTATCAAACACCAGAATTTATTTTTCACTAAATTAGGTACACAGCATACTGTATTTATTCTACTTGAATTAAATAAGAAAATGAGGTTATGGAAGTAGTTGGAAAAAAAAAAAAAAACAAAACATCAAAAATTGAAATCAAACTATTTTTCATATTCTAAATAGTAATTAGCATAGTATAAGCTCTAAGATAAAAATTTCTGTCTATAATAGATTTAATATAAGGGAAATAATAATCTGTAGAATCTATTCGGGAATGAAAGCATATTTTTCTTACGCGTTTATTTCGTTTGATACCAATAGGATGTAGGTATATATAGAAAAGTTTATTTGAATACGATAATGAATGAGTTAAAATAAAATAACATTGAAATTAGTAATATATTAATGGTATTATAGTAGCTGGCAGATGATGATATTGTAATTTAATTGTTAATAAAAAATTCTTAGACTTGATATCGGTGAACACAAACCTTTATTCATTTGTTCATTTAAAGCTCCACTATTTTGAATATAGTTGCCACATATAGTCATAACAAAATTGCAAAAATTATTTAATACGCGTTTGTTTATGTTTTTTTGTTTTTTTTTTGTTTTTGCATGTTGTTCATTTTTTGTTCGTATGAACAGAACTGCATCTAAGATGGTACAAAAGATTTTGTTCAACAAACGTTGATCTTGTTTTTATATAGCGTGCCAAGAAGAATTATTTCTTGACATTATAATGCATTAAATTTGCAGTGTATTGTTTTTTTATTTTTTGTTTTTTTTTTTTTTGTTTTCGCTGTCACATTTTTAACATTCATCATCTATTTAAAGTTACATATACATATATTATGTATTTCAATCGCATCCCCTCTTACCCTTGTTATTATTATTTTTTTTTTTTTTTTTGTTTTTTTTTTTGTTTTCTAGCTATAACTGCAGCATAGATCTCGTTTTTTCGTTTGTTTTTTTTTTTTTCCCCTGGTATTTAGATTACACCAACCGCAAGAATATCAGTCTAGGCTCTTTGCAGAATCAAATATTAAAAATGTAAACAGTTTATCCTAAGTATAGAATATATAATTTGAATAATAATATTGGCATACATATGCCCAGCTACAAATCTACGTAGCTTAAAGCCAAATAATTATTTAAGTTTAAACTATTAGCTACTAAACTATCTGAAATAATAAATACAATATCAATTATTAATTATATTAATTTTTTTTTTTTTTTTTTCTTCTTCTTTTTTCAAATCAATAGGTATTCAATACACTCTGATCTATATCATGAGCTTTATAGAAATGTTACTTTTTATACTATATATTAATTCGTTACTCGCATGTTAGCTTACTATACTTCCAAATCGCTTTTTAATTTAAAATACATCGAACAATTGTTGAGTCAAATCATTAGGGATACTTTTTCTTTCACGGGTCACATTCACTTGCGGTATTATATTTCATCAACAAATACTCTTAAATGCATAATTTGAAAAGCAAACTTTGACTCTTTCTTTTCAAAAAATCAAACTATCAATTCTTTCATTCTTCATATTTGTTAAATTTGTTTTAATGCTCAAGCTGAGACTATCGACAATAAATATACTACACTACGATGATCACTTGTTCAATTGTTCAAATGGAAATAAATTTATGTAAAAAATGCTGTATGCGTTTAATAACTGTCAATAAAAAACTATTTCATTATCATTAATATGTTTCGAAATTTTTGACTTTCACAAGATATGCATATCACAGATCACTTTCAAGGGAGAAACGAATTTCTCAGAAATTTTGATTACTTTTTTTTTTTTTCTTTTTATCAAATCAAAAGTTCACAAGTTGTAAATATAAATTGAGCATAGTCAATTTTATTTTATTAACATGATAATCAAATTTTCTGATTAGAGATGCAAACGATACTACATAATGCAGCAATTTATATTTGAGCTTATTCGTTAACGTTAGTGACCATCGTTAAATACAATTTTCCCTACTGATTTAAACTAACAAAATTTGATAATTGTCAACATGATTAATTGTTAAAAGACACTTTAAGCAATCTTGATAAACAAATAGGCATCTATTTAATATTTTTGAATTAATTTAACTGGATTATATTGCACTAGGGATTTCAAAGGGGATCTTCCTACTTAAATATGTTTGCTTGTTGGAATACTGAATCCAATACACCAATCTAGTTCTTTTGTAATTATCTTTCATACTTAGATGTTGAAATGATAAATAATTGAGTATAATTCTAAATACATGTTGCAGAGTACGCTTTTCGAAATGTTTGTATAGTTAACTAGAGGATTGTTGAAACTCCGTTAGAATTACGGTATGCAATTATATTGTTATTAGAGAAACCGAATTTGCGATTTATCCGATTGTAAGATTTCATGTGCACGCGTATTTTGATCAGTAATAAATCAACGCTAATCTAAATTCAACAGCTACTGAATAATTAAAGCTACCATTATAACAAAACAAATTCTATATTTAATAAAAGTTTAGGGATTTAATAGAAGCTCGATTTTGTGATTTTAACAAATAAAATATATCAGCTTTATGCGTTCCTCCGTGTCTAATGGAAATATCAAACGTACTAAGGACAAGCAAGTGTTTGACGAAAATCATCGCCTCATTAAACTCTTTGAAATAAATGGAAATTCATACGTGTAAACACAGCTCGACGTATATTAATTATGTTATTACAATATTGCTGCAAATTGTTTTTGATTTTTTTTTTTTTACTTTTTTGTTAATTTCGAATTTTTCAGGGCACTAGGAGAGTGTTTAGCTTATCGTTAGACAGTAATTGTAATAGACTTAAGAGAACGTGTATAAGCACAGTGGATTATTCTTAAAGCCTTATCACATATAGAGACACGTTAAGTCTGCGGAATTTAACATTTTCAAATACTTCTGAAACGGCTTTAATCTAACATTTCCTTTATTTTTAATTTTTAATTTTTTTTTTAATTTTTTTTTTTTTTATTTTTACCTAAGAGGTGAAAAATTGGCCCATCCTTTATGTGGTACTCGGTCATATGTAGCGTCAAATTCTCTCGATGTGTATTAAAAAAGAAAAAATTACAGTTACATAAGATTTAAACAAATTTTTGTCAAGAGTTCAAGATTATAAACTCAATTTTACCAAGGAATCATATTCGTGGCTGACTAAATGAGGAGAAGATACTTTTCGATGTAACGATATCGGAAAGTGATGTTTGTGCAAAATACACATCGAGATTATTTAGCGCTTTGCAAATGTGTTATGATGGATTCGGTTCATTCTAGGGATATAAGGTATATTGTATCTGGATATCTGGATTAGAGTTAGTGAATCAGCTCCCTAGCAAATGCATCCTCCTTCGCCTTCTGCCTCTCCGCCATTCTGCATCGGTGATTGATTCTGTAGGTCAACAGCTGCATTTTTGTTAAGGTGCATTTTGATTTGACATTATAATAGTATTTGATACAGCCGAATAACAATGTTTTCCATGACTATATTAATCGTGGAATTCGCTTATATTAAACTCGACTTGATCTTAACATTGCGATTTAATACACGAAGCCAACATCACAATTTATTAAGATAATAATATATTCTATAATAAATTCATACCGTATTGAAAAATAATCATTATGTTCAAATTAGGTCACACACACATATACATTTATGTATATATAATGTATATAAATATATAGAAAACTAACATGCCAGTTTTCGTCGAAATGTGATCTAATTTTACATCCCTTTTAACTGGGTCATATATACCACGCACCGACTGACGACGTACTGATTAAATATGAGTGACGGCAATAGATAGTACATAAGATAATATCTGCATTTAGATCGATTACATGAGAAGATACACCCTACATTTTTGCATTGAAAACATGTATCATGTATATAAAAAAAATCAGAAGAAGTATATCGCCTTAAATTACATTGGTATTTGCATTGGTAGTGGTAGTGTTTGTATGAATTCCTTAAGGACTCTAATTTCCTGAAAACACAGGATAATCCATAATGGATAATAGAAGTATATAATATTATGTATATTAGAGAATTTCATTTGCCAAAATTTTATTACACCGCATGTTAAAACTAAGCAGTATATCATAGAATATTTAAGCGTCTATAAGCGAGTAGCGTAAAGTTTACTATAATATTATTTTTATCATTTATACTGCAGTAACATTTAATTTGGATGATAATTTTTTAAATAATTTATTCAAATGCCATTATTTTAGACGGTGTATAATATTTTTGAAGTTTGAACTTTTTGAAAATTAAAGTTTCAACAAAAGCTTCAGGTTCGATTCGATGAAGTATAAATTTGAAATAATAACTTGGAACTTGGTAGTATAAATATAATTTGAATAATTCGATATATTGCTTTATCAGCTATGTAAATATTGCTCGATAAGATCATCCAAAGTTAATGTAAGCAGAACACTTTTTCTTTTTATCACAAATTATTACTTTGCTACTACACTATAATAAGTTTATTTTCTATTGCTAAGAAGCGTATAAAATATAGAAAAATATGGTAAAAAAATTGGACGGAGCATACCCCAATAATATATAAGGCGAAGTTCGCAACAGTTAAACACCACTCCTGCAAGTCCTCGTTAATAATAAATGTAACTATATTGGAATATATTACATTTTTGATTAAGTGGATCAGAGAAAAATTTGGAGGTCGAATAGTTTCTTGAAACTCAAATGAATAGATTCCTAGAACGAAAATAAAGAATAATTATTAAGTGCGATGGTAAAAGAATTGACTTAAGGAAGAATGGGAAATAAATAATGGAAATTATGAAATTAACGTAAAACCATATGCTTCAATGTTTGAGTGAGTTTTTATATAAATTAAAAGATTACAATAATAGTAATTAATAAAAATGACATTAATATAACTAACTATATTAATTCATCAGGATTGTGTGTGTTTCTTTTTCTTTTTTCTTTTTCTTTTTCTTTTTCTTTTTTTCTTTTCTTTCAACTTCCCAAATTCCGTTTAATATTTACAATTCTGAGTTATGCGGTATTTAGTCAAAGCTGTTGTATAACAGTCAAATTAATTGGATTTTCATTTATGATATACAAAACAATTTCCCTAAGCCAAAAAAAAAAATACTGAAGATACATTTAAAGTAGATTTTTTTTTTTTTTTTCTTATCACACTGGACGAAATTATTTTGTCAAGAAAGAATTGCGGTAGATAAAGATCTAGGATATTCCAAGTCGAGAAGAAAAATTAATATTAACGATTTCATACAAAAATTAGATTTACCAATTAATCATTATCAACTATTTATTCATATTCACTAAGGAATTAATAATGTTACTTTTAATCTTTTAGTCCGTTACTTATTACTTTTCGTTTTTTTCGTTTTTTTTTTTTTGTTTTTTTTTTCTGTTTGTTTTAGATTCAAAATTATTGTGTAAAACTGCAAAATGTGTACGCTGGCTTTGATTAACCAATTGCATAATTGTAATTTATTTCTCTTATTGCTATTTTATTAATAGTTTGACCAAATTTTAAAGATCTGCTTCCCATTTTACATAAACAGAATTTTAAAATTCGGATCGAGATGATGGCTTTATGACTACGTTTACACAATAGTTAAGTGTGCGCCAATTCTATACACAATAAATAACACGATTCGATAATATAAATCAAAACAAATCAAATAACTATCGCCAACTTACTATCATCCGTTGATTATAGGATCCTGCGTATATTTGAGCAATTTATATTTCAGCTTATTATACTTTGCTGGTCGAAAAAAAGTATCTAACAAAGATGTTGTCTTTATTATTTCGTATCAGATTATAATAAAGGAAATTTACAGCTGCGTAACAAAGCTGCTCTACTGTAAATTGAATGAATATGTAAATAACTTTGAATCTCTATCTTAATCCGTGATTATAATTTTATATAGTTTAACAGCTAGTATTTGGAATAATTATTGCTGTTGGCAAAGAATAATAATAAATATGCACACTGAGCTGTACTATTGAGTAGAAGTAGTCATCATGAGCTACCGACTGAGACTTATATTTAGTATGCAACAAAGTTATCTCTGTTTAAACTTTAGCGGCTTGCGTTTAGCAACGTTTTTTTTTTTTTTTTTTTTCTTATTCTTTTCTTTTTTTATTCTCATTGAAATAAATAATGCTGTGAAGAGGAACGTGGCTATACATCATTGCATTTAAGTTTGACCTAAGATTTTAATTTTTAACGAATGTTTTAATTTAATTGAGAGTGTTTAATCTACCATTAGGACCAATGTTGGCTTAGCATGCACAACCACCTTCCGACGCCTTCAGTTCGATCGGCGTATCCTTGAGAACTACCTCTTGCACTACAGGTTGGGAACGCATTAAGGAAAACACAAAAAAGACAAAAGACAAAAGACAAAATAACAAAATTAATATAACAAAATGAAAACCGAAGACGGCAAGTGCCCGATTCAAAGTATGAAGATAGTAAAAAGTATCAAAACAGTTTAAACAGATTCAAGCACTCCGTAATTAGAAGAAAAAATTATCCATCATAGTAATCTGAGCCAAGAGTAAAATAGTAAAATAGTATTGAAGATAATCTGTGTGCCTGGGTTCAAAATTTGTTTTCAAAATTCTCAATTTTTATATTATACAAAATGTAGAAAATGATAAATTTTAATTGAATTTACCAATCGGAAATAGATGAATTTATGGGGTAAAATAAAAAAAAAAAAAAAATGAAGAAATTCCCACAAATAAGCGAAAAATGTAAATAAAATAACTGTAGAAAAGCACAAATTATTTATTATTCACAAGTGGGATGACTGAAACACCTGTATCGGCATATTGTTTCTGAGTAAATTATCTGAAAAACGTGCAATTTCATATCTCAACCATTTTATGTAAAGGATACTGTCTTCTGGTGGTTTATTCTCAGTGGAGTCCATACCGGGCAAGGCTGCTGCTACTCTCCTGAAAAGCTATAAAAAGAAAACACGAATTTCTATGAACTTTTCATTATACAACTAAAAACATTGGGATTATCATTTTTTTATAGAAAATAAAATCTCGTTAGATAATAAATCTACTTATAAAAAAAAATCTATGATTCAAATTGTGTTTTACCTGTTTCACATTATAACCGGCTTTAGCGCTAGTCTCAATGAACATAACGTTCAGTTCCTTTGCCTTTCGCTCTCCCTCCTCTGTAGAAACTTGTCTTTTGTCACTTAAATCAGTTTTATTGCCTACTAGCATTATGATGACATCGCTACCTCGCTCCGTCCGAACGTCATCAATCCATTTGGATGTTTGGTGAAAGGAGTTTGCATCTATCATTAAAATAAGGCAAAAATTATTATTTCCGTCTTTAGTTATTCCCAAAAGATAACTCGTGCGTAGCAGGATTCCTTGATTGGCTAATGTGGGGAGAACAATTTATTGCCGTAACTAAGAATAGGCAATTTTTTTTTGTTCTTTTTTTGTTGTAAATTTTATCAACTCACTAGTGATGTCGTAGACCACCACAGCCACAGTTGAGTCTCTAATATAACTAGGAATTAAGGAACGGAATCGTTCCTGTCCCGCGGTATCCCACAGCTGAAGTCTAACTGTTCTATCTTCAAGATACATGGTCTTACTCAAAAAATCAATTCCTATCGTTGCCTGTAACAAAAAAGAGAAAAAAAAATTAAGTTCAGTAAATAAACCATTGATAATGAAAAATTATGATAATATTGTTGAATCTTCATCAATATTGTTAATAGAAGAATAAACACAACGAATAAGTACAAAACTTGTAGAAATAACCTACCTCTACCTTATCACAATCTAGAGTAAATGAAAGCAATATTTGTATCACAATGGTACAATGGTATGTGAAATTGAACAATGAACTGAAGTAGAAAATTCAGGCACAGAAATAATAAGAATATAAATCGATGATTGTCAATAAGTAAGAAATATGCTTAGGAATTAAATATGATTTCAAGTCGGAGTTCGAGTCTATACTTTAAACATGGTAGTAATTAACATTCGGAGGTTTGCTATTAATAACTTGAATACTGGGAAGAAAAAATTGCTGTAGTTATTCAACTAGAATAACAATTTTTATAGATATTAATCAATATGATAAAACTCTGTATGGACTAGATGTACAAGTATATACTTCTAAAGCTGGAACAATATCATAACTGTAAATGACTTGAATAAATTGGATAAGATTGAATAGTTGTTGAAAATAATTTGCGAATTTCTAAAAGTATATTCAATCATTTGTCAGATAAAAGGATTTATTTATTTTTTTAAAAACCTCTTCCTAAACTTAACTATTAGAAAAAGTCAATATCTTATATACCCCTCTACTACTTCTCCAGCTAACATTGGTCTCAGACACCTGTTATGTGGTGCTCTCTGAACGGAACCAATGTATTTTATATATATGATATGATATTGACGTTTCTCCTAGGTCAAGATTAATGAGGTACTATAAATGCCTTACAGAATATTCTAGGCAGTGAAATGGTATCGACACATGTACAAATGCATCTTTGACCAACATTGTACTTCAGTTAGTGTCTGAAACATTTATCAGTCTATAAATTACAGATCAAGTGTTCTAATCCAACTTTAAACAATTGAATTCGAAATTTGAGCTGTAAAATTTTAACGAATAATCATTATTTATGCAATTCTCATTTATATACTTTATGTAAATCAGACAATAATTACCATATAAATTCGATCTAAGCAAAATACCATATACCGTTAGGTTTTTAAAAATAATTATCTTAGTGTTACACCCATGTATAACGAGCTTTCAATATTTATGCGATCAAGAAAATTTTGTAAAAAAAA
Source organism: Tenthredo mesomela (assembly GCA_943736025.1). Lineage (NCBI taxonomy): Eukaryota > Metazoa > Arthropoda > Insecta > Hymenoptera > Tenthredinidae > Tenthredo > Tenthredo mesomela. Next base: position 18,248,468 of record OX031016.1, on the reverse strand, counting down.
ATTTACTGCCAATTAGGTAGAAGCATAGAATTGCTATGCATGTATAATTGAAATAAATGCAGTTTTGAAAGATTCGGCTAGGAAGAGGTTGATCTTTTTGATGTAGAGAAAATTTGTTTATTCGCAGTGCAACCAAGCACAAAATCAAAGCTACATGAAAAGTGAATAATAATAATAATAATAATAATAATAATAATAATAATAATAATAATAATAATAACAGGAATGTCTTTTTGTTCTAAAGGTAATTAGAATCATCTCTTTACTCACCTGATACGTGTTGTCAAAGCTGTCATACATAAACCTTGTGATGAGGGAAGTTTTACCAACTGAAAAAAGTTCAATGTGTTCAATACAAATAGTAAGACTTTTATTAAAAATCTTTGTTTTGTCATAATACAATCGATGCTTCAACATTTGGAGATAAATAATTTCTCACGTTTCAAAGAACGCAAGATTCATCATTTCAAAATCAATATAATATTCATTTTGTGATAATTATTAAAGATCATTATTTTTTATTTTTATAATATCAAGTCTAATCAATTAATCATTTGATTATTATTGAATGATTTTTAATGAAGCAAGGCATATATGAGAGACGTATAATTCCATGAAACAATTGTGTTTTCATGTTTCAATTGAGTAAGCAAGTAACTGTTTATAGAGAATTACATTACGCTTATTGTTAGCCTCATAAAAGTTCAGAATAACTGTACATGAATCTGTAAATTTCAATCTCAGGAATAGTATACAGGGATCTGATTAATGCTTTACAGATTATCAAAAGGACTAGTCATTTGCGCTTGATGTTAATTACATTAACTGGTCTCTTTTATAGTTTAATAGAAAATTTATTTATCTTTGTGTTATATATCTGATAATTTATGATACCATTTCGATGACTAATAGCAACAGTATTTAATGCCTAGTATCCAATCGTAAATTGGAAAAAAAAAAAGACCTGACACATTAATATTGCCTTGCAATATTATGAACAAACAGAAGACGATAAAAATTGGCATTGAAAGAAAAATAAAAAAATAAAAAAAAATTAATCTGTGGAATTGACTCATCGAAAAATGATCAGCAATATTCAATGACCATTTGTAAAATTTAATAAGCTGAGTCAAATTTCAAAATGATGATGAAATTTCGGATATCTTTATTCTATAATTTTTTAATTGTAGTACATTTATTTTGGTATTTGTAAAAAATATCATAATGTCAATTATTGTGATTTTGAAAACTCTAACGTCAAAACAATCGTATCTGATATTCATATACTATGAGGAGAACTGCGAACGAAATGTAACATTTTTTTTCTTTCTCGGAAAATCAATTTCTTGAATTAATGTTAATTTCGGCACGAGGTCGTTAAATGGATTATAATTTAGGGACGGGATATAACCGTAGCATTGTTTTGCGTATGATAAGGTGTCGATCAACTACCTGATAGGGAGAAAAGTAAAGCGAAAAAAAGAAAAATTTGCGAGTACGAATAAGCCGATTCAGGCTCACGTCAGCCAGGGCAGACGGCCAGGCGAAAATATCGATTTATAACCTAGAACGTTATTGAAAATTCATGCGTAGTGTAGACTATGAAATTTAAGTATTTTTTATAATATTCGTAGTTGGAAAATAGGATTATTAAATTATAATTGAATATGAATCGATTGAAATATGTGTCAAAATGCTTACCACTCTGTTCGCCGAGAAAAACGAGCTTGAATTTTCGCAGCGGGTTACCGAAATCACCCGAAGACGACATCTTTAAATACTACGATGCACTCTATTGAACACACAATTATTATTTATCACTATTTCACGCCTTATCTGACGAAAAAACTCATTAATATCGACGAGTAACCATGTAATTTGACAGATTCGACAGCCACTCCTTTCGGCACGGCAGCCACGTTTGACTGGGAAGTGACGTCACGCCAATGTATTCATGCTCCGTTTCCACTAGTACACCACCAAATAAAATAGTTTTATTACTTACATCTAGATGTCGCCACTTATACATGTCGCATGCGTAATGTCAATTGTCATATGTGACAAAACTACTTATGACTCAGCCAGACACGATTTACTGTATTTAAAACTGTATACAGAATGATCGTGTCGCTAAAAATGCTTAGAATAATAAAAATGACATTATAAATTAAGCCTCGACTCTTGCCAATCAGGCAAATATTACCTCAAGTTTATTTAGCATCGTATTTCGCCAACATATGACATTCTTTTCTGGTTGAAGAGCTAAGAATTTTTTTTTTTACACATAGGTAGCTATTTGCGATATTATACTATGGGCGAAATGATTATTTTATAGATTTATTAAATATTAATTTTTATTTTTTTTGTTTTTACAACAGTTATATTACAGCTTGATAGAAATATATTGAAATATATTTATTGAATCCAGGATGTAGTACGTTCTTATTCTTCTATGTGGGAATCACACAAATGTACAGTCAACTACATTTATTATGTTGATGTCACCCCACCAAAGAGTATATTATTAGTTTCGAGAATAAGTCTGCCCAATATTTTCAAGAAAAATTGGAATCGAGAGAATGTATTATAATAAATTGATGGAGTTTATACTGTACACATACCTATATTCAGTAATTTTATATACATATAAATGTAACTTTTTCTGTGTTAAAGATTATTCTATAAATACACGTATGGTTATAGCGAACTACACGTTTATTTAACGTGAGTGTTTCGAAAGTCATCATAATCAATAGTACAAAATACAAAAATTCCCTCTGATTGAAACTTGTTTGTTTGTTTGTTTTTTTTTTTTTTTTTTAAGAAAATAAATCACCTTTTTTTATACATATCTAGTTTATATCCAACCGAACCGTTCTGTTTGGTCAGAATAAAACGAATATGTTCAAAGTTTTAGGCTTACACCTAGAGACATGGCATGTATTCATTTGTGTAACAGACTAATATTATATTTTATTACATATTTACATCTATGTAATACGTATGTACGTGTACACTGTGCATGGTACAACTTTTGGCTGGAAATTACGTGTTAATTTATACACTAGTAAGATAATAAGATAATTAAACAAATACAACTTCAAGCATTGTAAATAATGATTTAGGACTCATGTATTACACCAGAGTTTTCCCACGCACAGTAAATTTCAATCTTTAATAATTTAATCCTGCCTCATTTATCTATATAAAATTATTAAATAAAAACCCAGATCACTACTGATGAGCTCTGTTATTTGCTCTGTTTCTATAAGGACATTCAATGACAATAGAATTGCAAACAAGATCGTATCCAGTTCTGTTAAACCTGAAGAAAAATAGCGCGAAACAAATGGGAAAAAGAAATGCTAAGATTAAGTTTTTCACAACAGAACGACCAAGAGCTAACGGAAAGCCTAGATCTGTTCCAGGCGAAATAAAAACCACATCAGAACCGTCCGGTCTTTCTATGGGCGTTATACTTTGACATTGTACTACGCGTAGTCCCATAATTATTTTACCAGGTGTAGCTCCGCCTATACAACCATTCATACCTTGTTGAAGCCAGAGTGCCTGAAAGATTGAGATGAATTATATTGTTAATTGATATATTTTACAAAGTTTAAACATTATTGAAATTCATTTGAAATTGTCAACAATTGTTACCTCAAAAATGCACACAATCACACGATGAATCAGCTCCAAAATTAATATTCCAGAAGTCATTTCCAGAGCCATTTTGTAATCGATACGAAGATTTTTTTGTATCATATCTAAATCATACTGTTCTATGTCTCTGAAAGTATTAATTAACGTGGTTATTAAATATGGTATAATATGAGTTTGTTAGTATATTCTAAGGGCTACTGAAAAAGTAAACTTCTCAGAAGCCCCAAGTGTTTATAGCTGAGACTTACATAAAATCGAAAAAGTCGACGGCAATAAATGTAATGGAAAGTTTAAGAAAGAATAGTACCATGAAGTCAATGAACTCGGCAAAAAAACGCTTCCAAAGTGGCGGTACACGATATTCAAAACCTGTAATAAAGATCGGACGATATTTGTTACTAAAAATATATGGCAACATTAAAATGACGACGACGTACAGGAGAGATATTTCAAAACTACCACATTTTCGTTTTTTTTTTCCCTAATATTTCACCTCCTCAAACCTTTATAAAACAGAAAGTTAAAGAATTTTATAAACTATAGATAATTATAATTATCAGTATCTGAACTTAATCTCAACAAAGACACACGTTGACACAAAACGCAATGCAGTAATTTTGTTATAAAAATCAAATGAAAAGCAGGCTGAACCTCTGTTAGCAATTGATGGACACAGGAGTTATTGTTATGACCTTCTACCTTCGGCTCCCGGAGTTTGTGGTAATCCGGTAGGATCTTGAGGTCTCCTCTGTCTCAGACCTTCGTTAATTTCTGGATTGTTTACATCGGCGTTAATTTGCGGATCGTTTGCAGCTGTAGCAAAACCAACGTTATTGGCTGCTTGTGGAAATGGGCCAATACCTAATGATAAGAAAATTTTATTGACGGAAAACAAATCGTCAAGAAAAAGTATACAGTGTTCAATATTAGTTAGACAATCACATAGAGAGTTGTGCATAGACTTAGATTTCGAACAATTGAGGTGAGCTAGTTGTGATTCTATTATTTCGTATTGTAAAACGAAAGAGCGACTGGCAGAATATTTTTAGATAATTTATGTAGATGTAGATAAATATGACGATGAATTATGCTTACCAGTCGCAGGGTTTAACATTTGCGTCGACATTACATAGTACGGAAACATTGCGGCTACACTTTGACAAACGTAGGCTTCTTGCAACCATTTTTCCAATTTTTCAAAGTATTCTGATCGTTCTTTGACAGTTGACTTGTCATTTTTAGGTTGGTTTTCAGTCTCATTTGGATCTTCCTCGTTCGACGATTTGGTCTCGTCTTCTGCCATTGTTTTTATGCTTTGTTTTTTTCTTTGGTTTTTTGTTTTCAGGTATTTAACACAATGTTTAAACTAGTACTGACGATGATTAGATAAGGAAACGATTTTTTGATTAACTAATATTTCCGTGGATTATAATCAGTACCTCCTTATTAATACTGGAGGTAAACAACCAATCGAGAGATCACGTCACACGTATCCACTTATAAATTAATTGCATACTTATACATACTTGCATACCAACACTTGTGACTAGAACACATCTTAGTTACTCTCGTTATCGATAGATGGCGTAGTGAGGTTTTCACTCAGGGGAATTCTGACAAATTTTGAATTTGCAATAAATTGACGACACTTTACTTATCTCGTTTTATTTAAAATTTTCAAAAGCCACTTGATTGGCATAATATAGTATTATCAGATGAATGCAGTCTTAAATGAGATGCGAATAATTTATAGTAATTCATACGTACCTTAGATCCGATTTCGTTATTTTGCTTAATCACAATAGTTTAAGCAGGCTGATAAGTCCCAGAATTGACTGATAGACGAAAACAGATTCAAAAAAATGAAAAATAATTAAGTCTTTAATTCTGAATGAATTGCTTGATCCTAAAATTACATTCACCAGGGTTTGACTTATTACTAAACTGATGAAATATGGAATTTTATTTAGCATTTGTACATGAAGAATAAAACTGAAAGAGTCGAAGGAAACGTAATAACTCGAAAATGGGTCTTTCCTAATTATTTTTATTATTAATGTATTCTAGAACGCCTATGAATAACCATATAGGTACATACTATATAATAACATATAAAATAATAAATACAAAAGATATTTACAAAGCCTAGAATCTATATGATGATGTATGCCTAAAATTAATTTGCGACTTAAATTTTAATTGGAAAAACATATGTATAATACATACATACATAGATATTTTCATTAACTATAGAAAATTTCTTTACGTACAAACAAATGGTATAGTTATACAAATATATTATGTAGTAATATTGAAATTTTCTACAGAAAATAATTGATATATATATTATTGTTAAATACTGAGCCTCATCAGTCCCACGTTTTGAGCTTTACTCCTAACCCGGAGTACACTCACAAAATTATACATATAATTATTATCTTTGCGTATTTCGCATCGAGGATAAATGTATAAGAATTTCTTCCCTATGCTGATATTCAATCAACATTTCATCATCACTTGCTCGAGATTAACAGTGAATTCATATACTTATAGTTAGTAAACTTTCGACACAAAAACACACGATTTACAATTGAAAAAAGTGATTTTTGAGTCTTTCATTATCACCAGTCATGTTTTTATAGCACTTGCACAGATCAATCAATTATTCCCGAACACAAAATTTCTTTGGGAAACTTGTAGGAGGGATAAAAATGTAACATATAATACATTAACGCGGAAGCGAAAGAATAGCGAAATGAGATCAACTATAAAAAATAATCAAAAAAAAAAAAACGAAAAAATAACAATTCTTTTCTGATAAGTTGTTTTTCGATTCGATGATTCGAGTGCCTGCTGACACAATAAATTGTGATCAAAATTGATTACTGCTTAATTTCTCAAATTCGATAAACTGATTTCATATCCAAAAAGATACAATTAGAAATCCACAGCAAACAATAAAATATGAAATTTGTGTAACTACAATATCCTGAGTTATAATTTAACGGCAGTGCATAGTTATCCGTCCGGAGAGGTAACAGCTGTAAATAACATAATTACTGTATAAAATTACTATGATCAGTATTGCGGATTCGGAGAATTCCTCTGGAAATTGCTCTGCTGATTTTGATTCTGTTGCAACGGTCCAGGACTGGGTCTCTCTCCCCTGTACTGCGGCGGTCCAGGGGGTCCAGGAGCCTTGCCATAATTCCCTCTTGCAGATCCTTGGTAGCTTCCATATGCGGAGTCGTCACTGCGTCTGGAAACATGTCCATACATGCTTTCTGGTCTTCGTGGATTGGCTCCATTCTCAGAGCTAGTAGCTAATGGGCCGTTTGAATGCCCTTGATGATTTTGAGCTGATGAAACGCCGTTTGCCACGGGATTCTGGTGTGCTTGTCCCTGGACTTGGACATTCCATCCAGGGGTTGAACTGTTAGGATGAGGATTGGCCATTGCAACTCCATTAGCGCCGTTGGGAGAGCCAGAATTTTGTGCATTATCAGCCTGTTGTGTATTCTGTGTTACCGGTGGAGGTGCGGGAGCTCTTCCATAAACACTAGACGTAGTAGAAACCCCATAAATTCCATTTTCTCGAGCACTAATGCTCGTTGAAATTCCTCTAATTCCATAAATGCTTTGAGTACACTGCTGCAATTGATTTTGCATGTTTTGATTAGTGCTGTTATGATTCTGGGTTTGACTTGGCACAGCTTCTCTTATCCCTTGTGTACTCTGACCAATTCTCATTGGGTAAAGGCTCTGGGCAGGCATCAGTGGTCCAGGTTTAGGAATAACTAGTCCATCCCTAGGTCCAGAAGTTGATTTTGCATAGACACTTTGAGATCTGTTCAAATTGGCGCGAGTTAACGGCGGCGATTTGCAGTACAGTGACTTTGTTCCTCCATATATTGACTCAACACGATCCACGGCTGTAGGTGGAGCGCTATAAATTGAGGATGGAGCTCCGGCTATGGGTCTGTAGGTAGCGTAAGCACTGGGAAACTTTGGGCCAGTAGGTTTGTCCAGATCGTCGTAAGGGTCCTCGTCAGAACGGACTGAAGAATCATCACCGTCGTCACTTTCCTGAGAATTTTGTGACCGTTTTGGACTCAAAACGTATTCATGTAGTAGAGCAGCGACAGCACCACCAGAGATTGGACCCACCCATAGTACCCAATGATTCTCCCAGTTATTCATTACGAATGCAGGCCCCAAGGCGCGTGCTGGATTCAGGAATGGACTCTGTAACGAAGCAATGTTTCCATCCATAACTCAGTTTTAATCATTTTTAATAACAGTATACAGCTAATGACTCGAACCAGCGACCCATGTTACACATTACTTTCTGTGATGTGGAAAGTTATTAATACTATGTATGAGCGGTGACTGCACCAATATTTCGAGCCATTCGTCATTTTTGATTTATTTCTGAGGTGGTATGAAATTAAAGCGTTATAAAGAAGAAGGGCATTTTTCGAGAAATAAAATTATAGGCCTTTCAAGGAAAAGATTGATAGACTAATTGTGAGCTCAATGTGACCATTTAACATAGATTTCGAACTATAGTTAGAGAAGGCTATTGACGACTGCGACAATGGGAATATTGGAATTTATACAATAAGTAATTTGGAATAATTTTTGCAAAAAAAAAAGCCATGCACGAATATGAAGATAAAGTATATATATAATATACTATTATAATAAATGGTGTACAGCGTCGTGTTTATCGTGCGAAGAAAAAGTTGTAAACACGAATGCTGCGATAAACCGTAGAGATCGACAATTTAATTGACTCTGTAATGAAAAACTTTTTGTTAACAGGATCTCTGTTCGCATGGTCTAAGTGACTGTAGTGCGGCATCTGCTCGTTTAATTATAATTGCGCGACTTTAGAGTGGCCTCTGCAGAGCCACATGATGCGAAATTCTTTCTTTTCCGGTTCTCGCGCGATAATAATATGCCTTTACTTATCTTTTAGTTTTAAAAAGAAAGATCTTTGAAAAGTATGCATTGTATTCTCTTTTTTTTTTCTCAAAATATTAAGCATATCTATTTATGAAAAATATATCTGGCCTCTTCTCGAGCAAATCAGAATATCTTATTGCCGTCTTGTTCGTGTTTTTATTTTATTTATTTTATTTTATTTTATTAAGAGGCAACAAACAGGACCTGAGCAGGTGAGAATGCTGGCCTTTCCTCGCGACAGGTGGTACCAAAGATATACATATACCTACCGCAGATCGCCCGGAAAGATATCGTGCTTTAAATTTTAATATGCCTTATACTTGGAAGAAATCATTTATATCTCACCGTGTGTAAAAGTATCAGGATGAAAGTATAGTTGATGTATACGAATTATAATATGTATAAACGATCCGAACATATGATATATTATACGAAGAATAATCGTCCGATCATTAAAATCGAACGTATAATGGATAAAGAAGCATAAAGATATGACATTATATATCGAAAGTTGAAAAATGATTAATAATAAAATTATATAATTACCGAAACCAATGTAGCAGTTGTATAGGCTGCAGCAAGGACCATCGCAGGCTTGGCAGAAACAGCTGCCGGAAGTCCTCGAGGAGTATCAGAAGCGAAATGGGCCAAAACGACAAAAACTGAAAGCGCCAATTCCAGCAAAAGTCTCTCAAGGGGTGCATTAAGTCGTGGGGGTTTTGGACTCGACGTTGACACACTGAAACAAACGTAATTAATCATTAAATTTACGTAACATATATATATATAATAATGACAAGACAATAGTGACGTCATCAACCATATTGAGTTAGTTGATGGTTTGTATAACTACAACAATTCCATTTTTTCTTTCTTTCCTATAGTTTCTTTCGCATTTTTTTTTAAAGAACTTTTTATAGATTTCTTTTTTCTATCGTTTCACGATCGATCACTGTTTTCATCCAGCCCTGTTATATTGTATAGAGGATTGAATAACATCAGCTTTACGACCGTCGTTGCATTATACATACATGTGTATGTATTAATTAAACACAATCCCGTGATGCGGGCTCTTTATGTGACAAGCCTCTTCATCGTAAGATTTGGTCCAAAGAATTTTAATATAAAACTCGACCCGCATATTAATATGAAAAAGTATACGTCTTGCAAAGATATATTAACGGGGCACATCTTCTTAACGTACTATAGATACAGCTGCAGTCAGTTTCAATTACAATCTGATCAGAATCTGTATCCAGTAGCACATCGTGAACGTGCGATGAATAATAAAATATACAAATTAAAGATTGTAAAGTGGATTGAATTGACTCGGATATCTTACATATTTTATTTGCTCATAGTACTACCTATAAGAAGAGAAAATCGAAGCTTGACGAAAATTGTAAGTCATTAATAAGCCCTGCAACGAATTTACACAGTAAAAATTTTCGCGTCATTTTTAACATAAAGTCTTGTGTTCAAAATTTTTGTGTTAAATGTTTAACACTTTTTTAGTGTCAATTTAACACAATACAATAAAATTGACACTAAAAGGTGTTAAATATTTAACACAAAAATTTTTAACACAAGACTTTATATGTTAAAAATTCACGCAAAAATTTTACTGTGTATACCTATAGTAATAAATCTCAGATTCGAATAGCGCACGTAGTATAGGTACTATGGATGGTTACAAAACCGCAATAATAAAGTACGGTTTCTCTATTCAAAGTTTTTACCCCTGCGAGGTTTCACGCGGTAGATATCACCCCTAGTGTAAGGGCGGAGATCCCTGTGGTGTAATATTTATATTAGCCGGTGCATTGGCCAGCCCAGCTCTTGACAGACGTACGTCCTTCGCATATACAAGTATATACAATATACATATACATAGATACTACATTCGTACATATACATACATATGTATATACGTTAGGTATTATAAGCGTGTTTGAACATAATACGGGGTCATAGATACCGCGTGACCCGTGGGATTAGAATTAATGCGGTGCTGTAATAACTGAATGTGCGATAGTGCGGGGTACGTTTGAATTATCATATTCGTAGATGGATTTGAACCGAATAAAATCTTATTTCTACTCTCAAAGACGAAATCGTTGATCTATAGAATTACCTATGTGCGGATATACAGTATTTTTTATGCATAATATATACATTAGACCGGTTCAAAAAAATCGACTGTTCTTTTTTTTTTCAATTTT